>JAQQZT010000006.1:18818824-18828883 GCA_030068275.1 Clarias platycephalus | reverse complement strand
TAAACAAAATTTTGCATAACAAAATTTCACTGGTGTTTGGATACCTGCCTGTTTCACGACTTTAATGACCCAAAAACTTGGAAATGATTTTGGCTGGGAGAATAATTCATGGATGCACAGCCTTCCTTAAAACTTTATATTCAAATACAGTATATTGTCAAAATGTATTGCCCCCAGTGGACAAAATGAGAATTGCATTTTCTGTTTTCACCAAACTGTCAGAATGTCCCTAATAAATTTCCACAAACAAAAGGAAAGTACAGACAGTGAGTCAATGCAGAAGCAATTCCTGGAAAAGAGGTGGGGAGGGGGGGGGGGGGTTATAGACATTGGATAATGTCTGTACATCAGAAATGTGTGTGCGCCATGATGATGATGATCTTGGTTTCCTCGTATAAAATTGCCTATATCCAGAGCAATAATAATATTGTTTATATATAGTATAAAACTAAATAATATTCAAATGATAGGTCAAGTACTTTAACCAGTGCATTCCTATCTAAGGGTGAAATAAAAACCTGCACCATGGGCTTTGTGCATTAAACATGTTTTCAGTCATTGTGTGTGAGTAGTAGTGATTGAAGATGAACGAATGAACGAATGAATGAATAATGGTGTTTTTAACCATTGCAAATGAGAAGCTGAAGCAACGTCACATAAAAAATCAAGAAGCAACCTGAAAGAGAAACTAATTTCTATTATTCTAAAATCTTTCTACACATTTTGAGCAAAGGTAAAATGATGTCTCAGGAGCTGCATGAGAGCAGAGTTGCAGAGAAAGGATTATGCAACCTGACACTTGTGTTTTTATTCTGTTCAGTCTGTAGTCCTGTTCCTCCCTCTCACTTCCCCTGGCTCTACAGCATGTATATATTTTCACTGTATTCTAATTAATGTAAAATTTAAACCACTATGACGAGCTGATTTATATTGTCTTATAATGAGTTGCTGATTCAGGGAGGTTTTTGTGTTACATGATATATGTACTGTATGCATCAGCATACAAGAACTTTATGAGCTAGGACTGTTTCTATGGATACAAAGCAACTAGTATCTTCTGCTATTCTTTTCTCACACCTTTTAATAACAAACACAGACGAATATCAAATTTGAAAGCGTGATTTCTGTTAAACATCTATTCCAATCCCTTCCCCCATTTCTCCAACTCCCACACACACACATGCACACACAGAGTCCACCTTGCCAAGATTATTTAACCTGAGTACACCTGCCAAGCCCTTGCAGTTAGTCCGACAGGTTCATTTGGCTTGTTTGCTGAGTATGGCATCTCTCTACCTCGAGGCAAAGCCTTTTGTGTGGTTAGGGATTTATTACCCTGTTGTATAGTGGCAACTCCAAACCAAGGCATATTCAAGATCTCCCTGTTCAACACTAATGTTTAATTAAGTGAATGAATGACCACTTCAATATATTTGAAATGATCATTTAAAACACTGACTATTCCATCTATTCTACAGTCACTGGATTTCACTTCACATTAACCAAAGTCTGATTAATTACCCTTTGTACCTATTTTATCAAAGAGGGGAAAAAATGCAAACCATTAGATGAAGCCCAGATATATATTCTGTTCCGAGCTTTAAAGTTTGCCATGCTTTGAGGCTTTTCGTTTAATGCTTGTGATGCTTTTAATTACCTATAAAGATATATAGTTTCACTGATTATAGAGTAGGATGTCGTCCTTATATAGAATGTGGGTTTCATCAAGTTTCTACATTTGCTCCGCCTCTCAAAAACATTTCACTGGGTGCAGTGGCTATGATGAATCGCCTTATGGCGTAAATAAGTGTTTATGTAGGCGCATTCTGCAATGGACTGGCATCCCATCCAGGGTCTTAAAGGACCTAGCAATAAATTAGTATGATGTTTTTCGAGTAAATTACAATTATTTGTTCTTTAGGATATGTCTTAAAAATCCAAATAATTCCTTCTAGTATTTATGTGTTAAACACATAACACATTATACCATTACATTTTACATCCAAAATAAAATCTCAGGTGAAGTCAAGATTTTCTAATCATTCCTCTAGATGGCTTGTCTACTGTACATTGGAATGAAATGTAATTTCTCCAGGACCATGGTGCATCAATCAAAAGACTACATATGTGCAAATAACAGTATTCCACAACATTTTGAGATAGGTAGGTGCAGGAAAATACTGTAAATACACAGAACAACAAACACAGACAACAACAGTACAGTGTTGTGCAGGAATGCTATGGTGTACTGGACTGTAATCTATTGCGTAGTGTAGCAGCAGTATTTGCAGCCCAAACCTCAGCCACTGGATGCGGTGCAGCTCCCAAGCCAGGATAAAATTGGTTGTTAAAGGTGGGTGCGGATCGCATGGCTGTGTTAACCACTCGACAGGAACAGCCGAAAGACCAACAACAACACTAGCAGTATTTGCAGCAATTGAAAAATCTATAGCCAAAGAAAAAACATGTATAAAATTGCTGCAACCTACATCACCATTAAAAAACAAACTGACTATTCAGTTACAACGTTGACCGCAAAGTCTTTGCTATGAAATATAAACATAAGTGAAAATAGGCCGGTACCCACATTTAGCACTTTCAGCAAAGAAACCAACACTTTCATCTTAAACAACACTTTGTCTCCCTAGTAACTGCTTCCAGGTTGGTCTGAATTGCCCCTGAACTGTCCACACTGTGTGTCTTTCATTACTGCCAGTTAACATAAGTGTGAACTTCCACCAATATCTGACAGATGAATCCCAAATCACAAGGCTGAATCCCAAATCCCTCTCCAACCCCAGAACAAGGGCACTACCTGGTGTGTGGACAGAGGCGCTGCTCGGCAACAGGCAAGGTAAGCGACTGCTTGGGGCCCTAGACCAATAGGGGACCCCTGAGGGCTGATAAACTGTAATCTACAGCAGTGACACTGTGAGGGTTATCAGATTATTTATAAGATGGTGATGAATGCTTGTTGGATAACTCCCTTGCCTATTAGACTCTTGAATTGCCATTGTGTGTGGAACAAGGGATATTAGACTATTTTACAAGACTATCTACCACATCCATGGTTTATTCTTGGCAACATAGTCCATGTTTGTCACAGTTTTTTATGCTGAATGCCCTTCCTGACACATCCCTACCATTTTATCTGGGCTTGGGATCGGCACTGCATCCAGTAGCTGGGATTTGGGCATTGGTTGGGAATTGAACCCGGGTCTTCCTCATGGCCATCCAAGAAACCTACCACTGAGCCACCAATGGAATTTGAAACTACTTTAACCTGTGTATATAAAACACTAAAGAGTTTAGCAGATGTGTTGAAAGGGTATAACCCATCTCTAGTACATCCATCAGATAAGACAGACCTACTGTTACTCCTGAGGCTCACTTACAGCTCAGAGGGTAAAAGATGTTTTTTTCTTACACTGCCTGGAAACACTGCATTCCATTATAAATGTTCTATAGCTCTATGGATGGTTTTTAATTAGGTTAAATGTGTACTTTCTTAGTCTGACCTATTTATAGCTACTGGGACTTTTATCTTATTAAATATACTCATGATTTGTCATTAACATACAGTAGATATCTAAGTAGAAGCTGATTCAAGTGCTTTATTATAAATACTTTGTTTAAGTGTTTGTTTTTGTAAAGCTCATAATGCTAGGTTTAACACGATTCAACTTATCAACAGCATTTCTTATAATAATTATTCATATAATACATATTTTTATGGTGATGTTTAATCATACCCGAAAGCTCGGTGCTTTTAAAATGACACCAGCAGTGCAGGTGCTGCAAAATGAAATAGCAATTCCTTCTTGGACATGAAATGCTACAAAGACACCTCTCTGGCTTGAAGTGTAGACATATGGCATGCAATAAGTAGGCATTTGAACAGATTTAGCGTTCTGGGCATCAATTATACCTCAAGCCAAACTCCCCTTGTATTTACAATCTGTTCTCTCAGCATCTCTACCCCATATGTGAGCATGCGTGCGTATGTGTGTGCATTTTTGTTTGAGAAGGGAGAGGTGGTCTAAACCCCTATGTTTTTTTATTAGGATGGTGTCACTTTGCAGAAGTTAGGAATAAGTAGCACAGGAGACATATCACTGACCATGATGCATCACACATCACATATCACATATGCATGATGTGTGAGAAATGGAGGCAGAAGGCACCATATCAAGGCTTGAAATAATTAGTTATTTGTTTTGGGACCAGAATTGTATTTTGTATTACAGTATATGTGATTAGGTTCAGTGTTAAAGCTATGACTCAGTAGTTTTGTTCAGCTGCCTGAGGCTGCAATTTACTGACTTGGACAAAGTAGTCAAGTGTCCACAGTCTATGAAAGTACATGCAAACATTATCATTACCACAAATATATAGAGTTATAAAAGATGCAATTATGAACATTTTGTATTTTCAAAAGGCCCAGACTTAAAAAACAAAAAAAATCATGGTTTGTTCAATGCAAAATAAAACGAGCCAAAACATGAAAATTGTTGCTTACAGCTTTTCTTTTTCCTTGTCCTTGTGCTGTTGAATAAACTATGGAATGGCTGCACAATATCTACTAAAAAGGATTCTTATGGTTAAAAACTCAAAACTGAAGTTAGTACAGAACATTGCTGTTGTCACTTAATTTATCTAGATACTGTATCTGTGATCAAGATTTCGTCATCAAAACATGGGTTATTTAAATAAATATTTGTTAAATATTTGATTGATGGAAGATGTAAATGCTAAAATATTCATGATAAAATATGACCAAGAGGCATAAGGAGGGAGAGAGAGAGAGCAATAGAGAGAGAGAGAGAGAGAGAGAGAGAGAGAGAGAGAGAGAGAGAGAGAGAGAGAGAGAGGCATTGGCATGTTTTTCTCCAGCTGCTTTCTTCTGTTTTCTGAAATGATTATCCTCTAGAATGGTCTGTACACTCCTACACACACTGTCACTTTTACTCTGTGCACACATTCACACAAAATAGCTTAACATGTAGGCCTGTAAAGCAACTTGATACATTTCAAGTCTTAAGAGCTACAACATTTAAAAAAAGGATAATGGCATGGAAACAAGCTAAGTTCACTTGCCTTGAGCACTATCAGCTCCATACTGACATGTACAGTAGCTTGATCTAGTATGCTGATGTCCCTGTCCAATGGTCACACACAATGAATGTCCTCTGCACACATAAGTGCGCAGGTCCCTGATCAGCTAGAACTGCCTCGTCTCCAAACATCCTGGCCTATTTCCAGTGTTCTTCCATTGACCTCTTCTTTCTCTCTGCCCTGATCCACCCTGATTACATTGTTCACGTTTTTTGCCTCATTTAAGCTTTCAGAAAATCATGACATTGTATCCAGTACGATATAAGAAGTCTACTCTTACCAAGCAGATCTGATCCAAAATCCAATGTTTTCTTCCAACGTCGTCAGTTTGAGTAATGCAGAAGTTTAATCCGTTACATTCCAGAAGCATGCCAAGTATGTGCCGTGTTAATTGCAGGGTCGACCTCAAAGGTCGGCAAAGGCACAGTCAAACACACTGATTAAAGCTCATGCACATACACTGGGTAAGCTCCTCCTACATGAGGCGGAGGCCAGATGCTATTTGAACAAATGCCCAAAAAGAAATCTGAGCTCAGAAAGCTGAGACAGAAGCTTGCCAGGCATGCCAGTAAGTACCCATTAGTTCCTTCTCCTGAATAGTGATGTAATGAGTATTATCATCTATCATGCAAATCATACTGAGTGAACAATATGCCACAAAAAAAATCTCTCAGACTCGAATATTTGTCATTTCCACATAACATAGATACAATTAAAGATGTGAATGTAAGCAGTTCTCTAAATGTTGTAAATTAAACATAAACTGATTTGCCAAAATGAAACTAAGGCAGATGAAGGGCTGATGTGTCTCATGAGTCACCGTTTGCTTTGACCTGCTGATGTCATAATCCCCTCAGTTGCTTATGAAGTGGCATATCTTGGTTGAACTAGTCATCAGTCCAGACTAATCTGTCCATAAGGGAAATGAAGCAGCCTCACATTTCTTCTTGTGGCCTTGAGTTAATGTGGTTATGTTGCAACACACACCAACTGATCACTTTTTATTCATACTCAGGTACATAGAAAGTAAATGATTACATAAATACAGACAGGGAATATGTGCATATTAGGGAGTCACAAAGGCCTTGTTCTCCAACAAATTCCTTGAATGACAATAAAGAGGTAGAATTGTTGGCATACCACGAATATATAAAGATGGAAAAATATCATTAGGAATAATAAAAATAAAATAATAAACAAAGATAATTTGCATGACAACCAATATTTTTATTTAATCCAAGGCTACACTTATAACCTGTATCTCTCCTTCATCAAGTTCCAGCATAATCATATGCATATGTCATGCAGTTCATCAGTTCTATCCTGACAACCAAGTGAGATTTGCCATCATCTCAGACATGTCATGATTAGAACAGCAGGAAAGGGAAGAAATGCTCTGAATTTAGTCTCCATACATTTGCTCCTTGGTATTGCATCTGCAGGGGTCCAAAACTAAATTATGTGCTATCGCTTTCACTTATTATTCCCCTCATCAGCCCAGCAAGACACTCATTTTACTGGGTCGATCCAGAGAACAGTAAAAAATAAGTGATTGTGGTTTGTACCAGGCTGCTGCAGTGCAGGCATATGGAGAGTTTCTGAAGAATGTGTGTCAGGTGACGTGCTTTGCCCCCTTAAATCAGGTAGCACTGCTCTCATTATTGAAGCAGCTTATGGATAAATTGGGTGCCCGAATAAACATTCGATTAGGTTGTACAAGACAATGTTAACCACCAGTATCAATAGATTAATTATAATCCCTAACAAAAAAATTATTTCGATAGATAGTCAAAATTACCACATCATTCATGGCTCTACTTGAAACTAGAATGTTGTGAGAAGAGGTTGAGAGTATGTTTGTGACTGTGGCATGGTGTAAGGCTTAGTCATTGTGGTCGATGAGATGGTTACCTCACTGGTGACTCTTTCAAAATACCGATTACACTACATTCTGTCTTTTGCTGTCTAGCCATTCTATTTCGTTAAACCAATCACATTAGAGCTCATCTCTTTTGTGTCAGGTTCTGATTCCCCAGAACTTCCACAGCCCCCTCCTTCTGCACTCCCACTAAATCATATTACAGCATCATCTCTTTCTCCATACATGAAGTACAAGACTGAACTGAAACCCATTTGGCTGTGCAATCTAGTAATACTACCTCTGCTGTCATTCCTACAGTATATATGAAATTATATATGAAAATATTCATATATCATTAATTATTTAAAAAATGACCTAACCAAACCACAGATTATGGCATTGCTGACAAAAACTAAATTGAAGTATCTGTTTTTGAGAAAAGTCTTGCTAACTGTTGCTCTAGTAAATTAACTTTTTTTTGCCAGGTTTTCTCACAGTGGCTCTCTTGTAGTCACCATGATAATTAACCAATGTAAAAGACTCAATGGAAAACCCATTATCATTTACATCATTATCCAGAGTGACTTACTTATAACTAATTTATACAATGGAGTGCTTGAGGGTTAAGTGGAATGCTTGAGTGCCCAGCAGTGACAGCTTGGCGATGCTGGTATTTGAACGCACAACCTTCTGATTTTAAGTCCAACTGCTTAACCACAGAGCTACCTACCACTGCATTCCCAAAATCTACCCAAACATAAGCAACTGGTGTATCTGATCTTTAGTTTTTTTGGTATGTATAGAGTACCTGCATGAGTAGACAGAAAAAAAGATCCTATAATTGCTGTGGTTTGTCTTTGATATATTTAGCAACATTAGTGTATTGTACTGTATGATTAGGAGATATGTATATAAGTATATTATTTCCCTAGAGTTTTATTGTTTTTGAAAACACCAACCCAAGAGAGCATACCCCTATATGTCAGCAGTAAAACTTTTTGTTTTTTTTGTTTTTGCTCACTACCAGCCACTGGTTGTCACTGCAGATGGAGTAGAAGATCTGTTGGGTTATTCAGGTATTACCAGAGGTTGAATTGTATAGATATAGAACCTGTATACAGTATGACCAATGAATCCTTGACTGCTCCTAATTAAGATCTCCACACACACACACACACACACACACTTTTATTCTCAATTAAATGAGCAAATGCATGAGGGGAAGATGGCAGACCATTTCAGAGTCAGAAAATGTACGCCTATTATTATCAGCAGCAGCATCACACAATACCCGCAATAACAAACGCGTGTTTCTGTTTTTCCCCGCATTCCCCGCAGCAAAAGGCGCATTTTGTTTCTAAAAGAGATTCAGAGAAACATGTGCGGAGATGGTGGGAAAGCTGTTATTCGTTATTACAAGAAGCGCTGACAACATGGTGTTGGGCATATGAAGCATTTTGTTGAAATGTGTGTGTGTGTGTGTGTGTGTGTGTGTGTGTGTGTATGTTACATGTAGAAGAGGCGTAAATCCAGAGAACTCACCTGAATCAAAATGCGAGCTCAGGGCAAAGCCGGGGCTGAAATACGGCGCGGACATGATGATCAGCAGGGCGAGGGCAGCGGGCATCCTCTCAATCCCCAGGACGCTGCTGGGTTTTGCATTCAAACGGACGTGTCCCAGGTAGATTAGTGTCTCCTTGTTGAAATCGTTGGTGTTACCTTCGGTGCAAGACACCTCTCCGTATCTCCGCACATGTTAGATGGTTACAAATGAAGAGATGTGCTGGGACGATTTCCTCCAGCTCGGGCGACTCATCAGTGCGTGCCGTGAATGCTCATCGTTGATTTATTTATTTTTCCTCTCCAGATGTTCCTCCACATGAGCCTGGATGTGAATAGTTGCGCTGCAGCAAACGAAGAAGCATTTCTTTCCAACAGCACAAGCAGGCGGTCAATATACCGAGGCGATACCTAATGTCGGAGAATGAACACAGGTTCTATCCATGGAGCAAAACGAAACGAAAAGGGGAAAAAAAAAGACAGACCACGTCCAGGTCAGTGTGCGGTTCAAAAGGATCGTTTGGAGCTTGACGGCGCTAATTAAGCCGTATGGTGGAGCTGTCCAGTGCTGAAACGGAGCTCCGTCCTGCTCTGCCGCTGCTTTGCGCTGGAATGAAGCTGATGGGGGGAGGGGACGATGCGCCACAAACCCTACTGGGAAAAAAAAAAAAGCTTTCAATCTCTGCTAAGATTTCAAACACACATACACACACGTGTGTGTGTCAGAGAGCTCACATAAAGGGCAGGATGTCTTCTTTCTTCACATCAATCAGTTTCAGACTAACCACAAAATAATGCACATGGACGTGATTGAAGGTTCATGAGCCACCTCATTAAGGTTTTGGTTATTTTTAACATACTAAGATGTAGTGATATAGTTAAAGGGATTTGCTTCCTTATACTCTTGGATCCATCTGGATTCCCAGAACCATAGAGTCGCAAAGTACTACAGACCACTTACATATACTGTACAGCATGCTAAATATCAAGTCAAGTCAAGTAAAGTAGGCTTTTATTGTCATTTCAACCATATATAGTTTAGTATCAGTGAAACGAAACACCGTTCCTCCAGGACCAAGGTGCTACATACGACATAAATTTACAGCATAAATTAACAAAAAACTAACTAGCTAACTAACTAAGAAATCTAATTAGCTGTCTAGCTGAGAGAAACCAGATTAACATTATAAATTAACAGAAACTATCTAAGGCCTATACAGAAAAGACAACATAAAGTGCACGTGCAAATGTACAAACAAGAGTGACAACACAACACAACAGCATAATACGTTTTCAACACTCTGTGGTAATAATTTGAGGTAGTGGAATGAGAAACAGTAAACACCAGTAAACATGTAGATAACAGCAGGGACAGAGAATAGTTTTTTTTTGTGCAAATAACAAATATTGTGCAAAAGAGCAATTTCAGATTGGTATGTGCAATTGTTAGATGGTGTGTGTGTGTGTGTGTGTGTGTGTGTGTGTGTGTGTGTGTGTGTGTGTGTGTGTGTGTGTGTGTGTGT
>JAQQZT010000006.1:18788508-18803803 GCA_030068275.1 Clarias platycephalus | reverse complement strand
ATCAAAAAAAAAAATATATATATATATATATATATATATATATATATATATATATATAATGACACAAGTAAAGCAGAATTTCAACTGTCAGTTTCTATCAGTGTTATCTATCTCTCATCTTTTCCCTTCTCTTTCCCTCTCAAATTTAAATTTTATTTGTCACATACTCAGCCATACACTGTATGATAGATAAATAAATAAATAAATAAAGAGTATTCAAATAAAGAAATAAAATATGAAATAAGAGAAAAGTATACAAGTCAAGAAAACCTTAGCAAGGAAAATAAAACACAATAAAATAAAATTGAATTGGAATCGAATCCTATAAGATGTTAAGTGTATAGGTTATACAGGATAAGTTACAGCTGAGTGCAGTTATTCTTCATTTATGTAAAAATGTGTGATGTCCAATCACAAGCAAAACAAGGTGCAAAGTCCCTCCCAGAGGTGTGCAACATTTAAGCAGTTAATCTGTTATTTGTGTGAATAAAAGAGGACTAACTCTCTCTTTCTCTCTCTTTTTCTCTCTCTCTGTTAAGCTACACCTGGCACTCCCTTCTGCCCTCTGAACCTTCCTGACTCATCCTGTTGCCTCGCTTTTGGTTGGAGATCTCGTTGCATGGAGGCTGTGTGGTCTGCTTGGGATGTGTGTTGTGACCCAATGATATCATCAAATTGTTGCATTTCTCATGCTTTTCAAGGCTTGTAACCTAGTTAATCTAAGTTGCTGTTTATTTGGGGGGAGTTTTGTTCCTTACTTTATGAAGAAGTTCTTTATAAACAGGAAGACTTTAACAATCTCCCTAAAATGGTAAACCTGGGCAATAAGAAACTCCTGTCAACCACATGTTCCAATATTTTTAGACAATTGAAAATGGGTGGATTTAAACAAAAGGTGCAATATTCTAAGTTGTTTAAATTGAGGTGAAAATGTCAGTAAATTAAAGTTGAAATGCTGATCTACAATCTCATATTCATATTTCAGAAACATTAACATTTTCATTGTAGACCAAGAGCAATAGAATTTGCCCTGCTGTTCCAATAATAAGACTGTATCATAGTTAACAATCCAGCATAGACTGACAAAGGAATCGTGCAGTAAAGCCTGGATGTATAATTTATACTTTTTCTATCATTTATCAAAACACAGCATTATGAAGCCTCTCCATACCTGCTCTGAAGACCATGATCCATGACCAGGCGGTAGATTCCAGCCACAAAGCACAAAACCAGGATGAAGAGCACAAACTTCTTCCGATGGCGCAAAAGTATCATCGTGTAAAGGTCGTGAGGACTGTCTTCGGGCAGACAAAATAGACAATCACATTATGATTTTGAGGAGTGAAACAAGTACAGTGTTGTCTTCTCTTTAATCCCAAGGGACTGACAAGACGAAGAATTTTGAGCTGCTCTTCAACACAAGGAAAACTTTTAAATTTATGTTAGTGTCCAGCTTAGAATTTTTGTAATTCTGAATTTAAATAGTATTTCGAAGTTTAATTTGATAAAATGTAGGCATAGCAGTTTCAGAAAAGAGAAAAGAAAGCACTGAATAGCTGCTTGGAACAGGGTGACATGTAAGAGCAGAGCCGAAAGAGACTTAATAAATATACTACTACAGTATGGTAATCTGTAACCTCCTTCATACCAATTTGTAATTTAACAACCATAAGTATAATAAAAATCCACTAAATAAATAAAATGTGTATAGAAACACGCTGGCCGTTATCTAATTTTATTGGGATAGATTTTCTTCACATTATTATTATTGCCTCAGAAGCAAAACTGATCTATTTGTTAGAGCAGGACTTCAACGTCAACACCTTCATGAAGTAGGATTTACAGAAACACATGTTCCACTGCATTCTTAAAACTCACCATACCACAATTAAGCCTTTGCAACGTCACTAAGTTAAAAAGCCAAAAAGCCAAATTAATTAAACAAATAGATGTGTTAGGTTACTAGAAAGGTGTTTAGAGATTAGTGGGGAGGCTGTATTTTGCTGTTATTTAAGTGCTTTATTTATAGCTCTATAAATAGCTCTAGATATATATATATTTTTATATCTATTTTTCTGTATTAATGCCTGCATTCCATGTTAGTGAGCATGGCACTTTAAGCTAGCTTAAACATGAAAAAAAAAAAAAAGGCACTGCAATAAAATGCTAAATCATGAGGAAGAGGATTAAGGGCCACCATAAATAATTATCTGAGATCTGACGTTTTTTTTTTTTTTTTTTAGAATTTAAGAGCAGAATAATAATTAAAAAAATAAAATAAAAAAATGTTTTGAGAGGAAAGTCAGAAATCTAAAAAAAAAAAAAAAAAAAGTTACAACTCAAAAAAGTTATTTATTAATGAATTTATTTATTTAAATTCTCTTCCATAGAAACCTGTCTGGTTCAAGGTTCAAGTTATTTAAAACAAGCTTTACTTCTTTTACCTTATTTTACTGTCTTTTATTAATTATGATGTGATCATTTAGAATTGTGACATATTGTTATTTCTTTACAATTATAATGAAATTTTAACAAATAAACCAGGAAACTTGTTAAAACTTGATTTGTGCTGTTTCAATCGTAATGCAGACTCTCTGCAAATTCTTATTCCTTGTCATGTGAGATATGATTACTCACCCTTACCACAGACACTACTGCACTACAAAAGATGTGTATAAAGTACTACCAATCTTTACTATTTATACTATTGTCTATAGAACAGGATAGAACTTGTCAATCATCCAGTTTCGAATTCATAAAGTGTTAAATAATAATAATTATAATAATCTGTGGCAAATTCTCTAGTCACTATAGCGACCATTTTTAGATGAGTGCCCCTTATACACTGTGTACATTATACTTTTGAGCGTAACGCGTACACTTACTGTTTACTCATTATAAACAGTTGGACTGAGAAGATAGGAAGAGAAGAAACAAAATAGTTTTTTTTACTTACAGATATAACTCGTGTCAGTCAGCCAGGTACGCAGAGTTAGGAAGCGTTGTCAAAAAAAAAAAAAAAACAGTCCTGTGAGCTCCACACACATACAAATACACACACCACAACCCAGAAGGCCTCTGAAAATGAAAAGAGCAAAAGTCATTGACAGTCCTAGGCAGGGAAGTGTGAATGAGGGAGGGGCCTGAAAAGAAAAGAAAAAAAAAACTATAGGAAGATTGTAAAAAGGCAAAGATGTCATCATATAGAACAGACGCAAAACAACTAATCCTCTTAACGCATTGTGTCAGACAAGATAACCTGCCTAGGCACATTCTCCCTGCTGAACAGACCTCGTTAAAGCAGTAATGTCTCTTTTTTCAGGTTTTTTTTAGAGCAACAAGCTTTTAGGACTAAACAGTTGGATGGTCAGAAGAAAACCACTTGTTAATGAGGCTAATCAGAAAAAATGCTTCATTTTGCTTGAGAGCATAAAGATTGGACTTTGGAAAAAAGGTCATGTGGTTTGAGGGGTCGAGATTTCTCCTATTCCAGAGTAATGGGCGTATCAGGGTAAGAAGGGAAGCATATGAAGCGATGCACCTACAGTATGGTAAGTACAGTACATACAATAAATATATTTTATGTACAAAGCACATTTATTAAATTGTCTGTGACCAAATCTAACTCATGTACTATATGTGAAGCAAGAGCATTATGTTCGTGGGTGAGGTTTTCATGTTTTTGCATGTCAGCTAAGGGAGAATCTGGCATGCTCCATCAAATCCCTAATCATAATATAATCACGTGTAAAGTCAACAATACGCATTCCTTAAAGACATCATTCTTCAAAGCTGATTTAAAGTGAATGTAGATTTGTAGGTCAGGAATGATGTATGAATAAATATATGTTGAAATGAAACTGTTGACAAAGAGTCTCATTCAGTTGGGTGAAAACATGCTGCTGTCCACTAATCTCTCATTTAAATATCATACGCATAAACCGCACTCCATGTTTCTATTTATATGGAACTAATTTACATTAACCATGCCCTCATCTATGCAAGTGCTGTGGAAGTGTGTAGGATTTCCATTTACAAACAGCAAAATGTCCAGTGTTGAATCACCCAGAGTTCTTGAATGAACACAATACAGTGTTTATGTACAGTAAGTCCAGCTGGAGGTAAAACAACACTGGAGATGATGCTGTGTACACATACAGCCTTCTTTAAACTTTTGCATTATTCAAATGTTTTAATGAAGGTAAGAGACTTATTAACGTATTGTGCTTGAAAGCTTCTGTAAATGTCATTAGGTTTTGCACGTTCATGCACAAGAAATTTCATTCCAGTTTGACTTGAACACTCTGCATATTTGTAAGGAGCTTGATCTTGTTTAAAAATCACCAAGTAGTTGGTAAGAAGTGTCATTTTAAAAAGACTATTTAAAAAAAAGTCAACAATGGGGTAACTGATTGATCATACATACCTATTTATTGGTGAACAAATAAAAATACATAAAGTCGCAACATTATGTAAAAACGGAAAAGTAGATAACGAAATGTTTTCTGTTAATATTAAATTCTCAAAAAAATTTCATGGTATATGAGGCCCAAAGAGACTTTGCACTTAGGTCCGAGTTTAATGGAGTCTTGTGTTCATACTGTAAATGCACCTGTTATATAAATTGAAGAGATAAAAACAATAGACCAAAGTCTGCACTTCTGACCCATATTTATTGACACCAAATTGTGTTTGCATTAGGATTGCTACTAACTGAAGCAGTTTTTTGTAACACATCACATCAAACCAGTTATTAAGTCGCATTTTGGGTGGTCTGAGTTATGCATATTTCAATATTCTTGGCTCAATAATCTTAATTTTGATACCAAGTTTATTACTGTACCATGTCTGGTTGCTAAAATATTGCCAGTGTGAGGTTGTGTACTATGGCAGACTCAGAAACACCAGGACTTTGCACCAGGATTTCCATGTTACCCCTTTGTTTGTTTTTTGACAATTAGATTTTTTTTCCTTTTCAGTTTCAAAAGTATTCAAGCAATGGCAGTTACAAGTCATCACAGAAAACCTGTTGGTAGCAACACATTCCTAGCAAGTCAAATTCCATCACATGCAAATGTCACTTTATCACATCTTTGATCTCCATGCAAAAAAAAAACAAAAAAAACATTCAAAAAGAAATAGAGGCATCAGGATGAATCAATTATAATAATGTTTGATAATGATCTGGTTAAACTGGATTCTAATTATGAACATTTCTGATATTACACATTACAGAAAATGCACGGGTAAATTTGAACACTGTCAAAACAGATTTTGATACAAATATGCTTAATCTGTTAATAATGAGAGATCACCAATAAAGGAAATATAGTATTGAATTGAGTTTACACACAAGTTGTAAATGAGAAACGTTTTAATATGGTAGCAAAAAATTAAATAGAAAATGTCCTTCAATCATTTAAACATTTTCCAACATGTGCATGATGGACATTCAGGTCAAACTGGTACTTGTGATGACGTTTCTCATGAATGAAGTGACATTTACAGAAGACTTTCACAGTACACTGTTGATGCAGTAAACAGTGCAAAAGATGGCAGCGTGTCTTTAAAGTGCAGTATATCTGTGAATGACGATGGTGCCCAGGGTGGCTCAGTGCCCACAGCACTCATTGCCTTGAACATTCAACGAGTAGATTGTCTGATCCCTAAAAATCATGCAAAAAAAGTTTGGTAAAACACACACATGGCAAACTTATGATGGCTCATACCAGCCTCCAGCAAACCAACTATTGTTTAATACTGTAAACATTTGAGGCAGGACATTACAGATTTTTTTGTGCATTACTTTCAGGTGGAAACAAAGAACTCATTCAATTTAATTTTATTATGATCATTATTTACTTTTGATTATCTTTGAGCAATCAAGCAAGACAATATTGTTTGTCAATTAGTTAAATATTGACTGTGTAAAAATTTTTTTTATTTTGTATCAATGATTTTTATTCAAACTAGTAGTAATAAGTTTCTTTTGATGCTCAGTGTACTAATGTAAAAAGTCTAGAAAACTGGTACACCAAACCATCTGCCATCCCACTAGGATCTGCCATCCTCAGGATCTCATTTATAGTGACCCTCGGGTCCTTGGTTACCTCTCTGACAGAGGCCCTTTGTCCATGGTAACTCAGTTTGGCAGTCAGATGTGGGAAGACTGTTGGTTGTTCTCAATCTTTTCCATTTGAGCCATCTTTGGCACGAAATTGTCTTGTAACCTTCCCCAGATCTGTGTTGAGTTTTTGCATAAACCTCTCAGGTTTACAGATTATTTATTTATTGATTGATTAAATGATCAATCATTGATTTTACAATAAGGAACTATTGACACAATATCAAAGCAATCCTGCTTGGCGTACTGGAGGATTCTATGCACCTTGCCAGTAAAACAACATTTCAGTTGATCATTCAATCAGAGATCACTTTTGGCCACAGCAGCCTGCAATCAGACAATTATTCACATACAATTTTATTTATTTACTCTATGTATGTACCATGGAGTGCAGAGACATTTTTACAGCTGTAATTGCCAGCAGAGCAGCCTGGAAAACCACAAAATGTGTAACTGTATTGGAAAAATGGAGACTTACCAACAAGAACTAACAACAACAGAAAGACAGATTCCAACAATTCAGCATTCTTCAGGACTTTCAGAGGACCGAAGCTACTTTCCGGAGTTCACAGGGTGCCCTTAGTCTTAGTCTGTATGAGATATTTTATATTGATGAACAGTTTCATGGGTTTCATCCACAAGCCAAGCTGTCAAGACATTCAGCAAAGACAAACTCTGCCCTTTTTTTGCTTTCTTTTGCTGTCTTAAAGAATAAAAACTGCACAATATGTATGGGCTGTGCTGGTTACAGGTAATAGTTTATAACAAACATACCCAAATATATCTGTTGTAGTATTCTATTTTTACATCTGTACATTTAGAAGACAGTTCTAGCATGATTGAGTTTTTTCCCCTCATCATGCCTTAATTTTAATTTTACAGTACTGTACAAAAGCCTTAACCGACCCTCAGATTGGTTGTTTCAATAAAGTTATGATGAGAATACTTCGTCTTTATTAGATTACAAATAAAAAATATAAGAAATATATACAGAGTATTAGAAAACAGGCACAAAAAACAGCTTCTCCGTTTTCATATTTTGACAGTTTTATTGTCCTCCCACTACAATTTTCAGATTTTCAGAGTTCATGTTTGGAAGCAGAGGTTATATAAATACTTGTCATCTATTATACACACCCAGACAAAAGTCCTATCGTCTATCCAAGTTGTAGGAACAACAAATTATAACTTGACTTGGCTTATATGAAAAGCAAAGGCTTCTAGATTATGCTTAGACAAAAGTCTTGTCACATCTTTAAAGGATTCAACCAATCACAGATTAGAGTGTCACCTGTGACAAATATTGTAATTAACACATTCACAGATATTCAGAAGAAGAACCCCAGCACACCCAACCTTCACTTGAAATGCATCCCGACCTGACAGGCATGCCAAAGATTCAACCACAGACCAAAGTGCTGATCATCAAGAGCCTGAAGACCAAGTTTCCTGCTGAGGTGGCCGACATCTTTAATGTATCTAAACATCAAGTGGAGAGGAAGCCCTTTTTCACCTGCAGCTGGTCACCAGAAACCTCTTGTCAACAGTTTGTCAAATTATCTCACGCAGTGGTCTCAATGGCCAAATTAGTGCTCAGAAACCAGCATTAAACAGAAGCAACTACAAAAAATCGTGTTGCATTTGCCATGGCCCACAGCTTGCAGGAAAGATGGACTGCGCAAAAGTGGCAGAATGTTGATTTTTCTGATGAATCATCTATTGAACTGCATGCCAATCGTCGCAAATACTCCAGAAGACCTATTGGAACCGTCGTGCACCCAAGATTCCCACAGAAAACAGTCAAGTTCGGTGGAGGAAAAATCATGGTTTGGAGTTACATTCAGGATGAGGACGTGCGAGAGATCTGCAAAGTGGATGGCAACATCAAAAGCCTGAGGCATCAAGACATTCTTGCTGCCAATTACATTCCAATTACATTTGCTCTCTCCAGGAGAGAGCAAATTCTTCAGCAGGATGGTGCTCCTTCTCATGCTTCAGCCTTCACATCAAAGTTCCTGAAAGCAAAGAAGGTCAAGGTGCTCCCGGATTGGCCAGCCCAGTCACCAGACATGAACATTATTGATATGAGCATGTCTGAGGTAAGATGAAGGAGGAGGCATTGAAGATGAAACCAAATAATCTTAATGAACTCTGGGAGTCCTGCAAGAAGGTTTTCTTTGCCATTCCAGATGACTTTATTAATAAGTTATTTGAGTCATTGCCGAGACGTATGGATGCAGTCCTCCAAGCTCATGAGAGTCTTAAACAATATTAATTCTCTTTCCACAACACTATGACTTTATGTTCTGTATTTTACATTACAGTATGTGTAATTTTAGTATATTGCCTTAAAAATTGAAACATAATTATATTTCTGTTAAGTGACAAGACTTTTGTCTAAGCAAAGCCTGACCTTTATGTCCTAATTAAATAATTAAAAATCACAGCATGATGAGATTTTATTTTGGTAAAATAAGCGTAAGCCAGAGGCCTTTGGCTTTCATATAAGCCATTTCTGATTCCGAATGCTCAACTAGAAGTCAAGTTATTATTTGTTGTATTGGATGCAACTTGGATAGGTGACAAGACTTTTGTCAGTGTAGAACAAGAATGTCAAACCTTACAAAGAAAGAGCCGGTATAGCTTGAGGCTTTTATTCTAAACCAAGCAGATGCCACACCTAATAGTTGCTAGAAAGTTGCCAAAAAAACTAACTGAACAGGTGGGATGAGGTGTGGCTTCTGCTTGGTTGGAGTGAAAACCTGCACACACTGCCTCTTTCTGGACAACATTTGTCAAGTGTGCTATACATGTTTATAAGCTAGTGCTATACAATCTCTCTCTATTTATTACTCTACATATATAACATGTACTTTTATCTTCTGTTTAATTACATCCTAAAGATATTAAAGTGACTGGTTTTGAAAGTTATGAATGACAGAAGCTAAGTCCTAAATATTTGGAAATGTGTGATTAATGTATTGCGAAATTACATGCAACTTGAGATTTGTTTAGGAAAAATGTTTATGAGGTAACACCTGACGCCAGCTCGTTTTCCTCGGGGCCGCCGCTTCGGGTCGCATCCTTTGTTCTCCCTCAGGATCTCACACGGCCAACTTGGATCCAGGGATAAAAACGTCGAATTGTGAGTACATTGTATACCAATAGAAATAAGAGTATCTCTATCATACCTAATGAAAACTAACTTAAATAACAAAGAAAAAAGGGGTCGGAGTAGTTGTGACAGCAGCTGACCTCACCGCTGCCATCTTGGATTCACTGTGTATGTGACAAATAAAATTTGAATTGAATTGCCATTTAAACAATTTTCTACTGACAACAAAAATCATCTTATATGCAAATATTTAACCTGGTTTCTCTGAATGCAGTTCTTTGTTTATGCATGTCTTTCAGTTCCTTTGCTGCTCAATTAATTTGAGAGGCCAGCTTGTTAGTTACAGACCAGCATCCTTATGCGTGCCTCAGTTGATGCTCCTCCCACCTAGAAGGAGTCAGAGACACATTTACATAGAACATGAACAGGTTACAAAATACCATGTGAGCACAAGAAAATATTTTACCTGCTAGGCAATATGTATGTCTTCATTATGAAGAATCCACTCAGCTTCTTCTAACTCGGCTCTTTAAAAGGAAGCGAGAAATGTAATAGGACAGGAGCTAAATCCACATTCATTAGTGAGCAAAACATGGATAATGAATTTTGTATAAATATATTTTATATCCCAATATTTTGGGATAAGTAAGCATGGATGGTTTGCAGGAAAGCAACTCAAAAGCTAATTCCTCTCCAATCAGAGTATTTTCTTTTCAAACTTGCCAATAAATCAATTCATGAAGAGGCATTAATGACAGTGTTAAAAGCCTTTTTTGTCAGCAAGATGTGGTTCTTGGCATTGTACATTTAGAGCATTTGGCAGACAACCTTATCAAGAGCAACGTACATTTTAATCTTATTACACATCTGAGCAGTTGAGGGTTAAGGGCCTTGCTCAAGGGCCCCACAGTGGCAACTTGGTGGTATTGAGGTTTGAACCTGGGACCTTCTGATCAGCAGACCACTGACCCCTATCTTACAATGAAAGCTAGTCTGGCTTTCATACAACAAATCTAAATGCAAAACCAATAATGGGTTAAAATGTTCTGCTTGTATGCAGTACTGTATGTGTATTTAACATTGTTCTTGCAATAAATTATGACTAAAATTTATACCGTAGTATGTTTTCATGTTGAGTGAAAGTATTACTGAAATGAAGCACACAGTGCTGACAGGAACGCTGGTACTTTGGTAAAAGTCATATATTTATTTTATTATACAAACGGTGTGTAGAGCTGATTAATTAAGTAAGACAGATCCTTGAGTAAAGTATACAGTATTTTATATATTTTATATACTGTATTTTATGCATGCTGCAGCTGCAATCATTTGCAGCGCTACTGATGGCTTAATTTATATTTGCACAAATTTCTAATCTTCAGATTGTGAACTTTGGTGACTGTTTGTCGCCATGCTGCACATCACACTTTCTAAAGTTATATTTGTAATGTACTGTAGCTCTAAAATGACCATTATACAACAGTTAGTCCTGATGAGTAATCTGACGAGAGGCATCCGACGAGTGGTGATAATAGACAGTAACTGTACTGTACTGTACTGAGATGTTTAATATATATATTTATTATATACATCACTCCATGCCTGTTAAAACACACAGTCAAAAGCCGTCTCTGCAGCACTTTAGCAAGAAAAAACATCTGATAATGTCAGCTTAAACAGCACTGTCTTCTAGTAATTGCTTATGCGTCAGTCAGAATTGCCTCTGAACCGTCTGGGTTTTGGTTTGGCTAACAAAGCTAATTAGCAAATCACTAATCCCTGGTCACAGCTGTGAATAAAATGAAAACACTCCCAACACCTGTTTTTACTTTCTCATTGTGGAGTATTGTGTGTAGAATAATAAAGGGATTTGAATCCATGTTAAGATGAATGTGAAACATAACAAAAGATGTAAAAAGGCCTAAAAACATTCCGTCGGCATTGTATTTATTAAAAGCTTTTTAAAACTTAAGATGTTAAAGTTACATGCCTACAGAGTCATTTTTCTTCCATTTGAGAGGCAGGAAGACAGGAAGTTCAATGTTCAACGGCACTGAGTGAGTGACCTCTAGTGTTCGGCACCTTCCACCTTCAGAATCTCATGTGGCTAAATACAATCATGTAGTTAATATAGTGGAATAAATTACAACTAAATAGAAAGAAAAAAACTCAGTAAGCTCAGGCCAGTCTGCTTATTCTCCTCTGATCTCTCTTATCAAAAAAGTGTTTCATTCTGTAGACTCTCTGCACATAATTAGTTTTTTCTTCCACATCATTCTATGTAAGCGTCAGAGACTATCAACGATTTCTGAAAAATAATTTCTGACTCATATAATCACTTTTCATAACCAAGGGGAGCATCTCAGTATGTGCAATGATGTAGAATGATGAATGAGAGCAGGAGAATGACCACATTAGGTTCCAGTCCTTTGGACAGTCTACTCATTCTCTTCTGAACAATATGTTTCATATATATAAACAACACCACACTTAAAGCTACAACTGCAGCTCTTGATCTGTAGCTGCATGAATTTTGCATTGTGCTGCTGTCACATGATTGATTGACTGCATAACTAATTTAATATACTGATAAAAATGGAAGGTGAGTGTATATTTCAGGGAATATACTTATGCATTACTAAGTGTTATTTCTGTCTTTTTAGAAGTTTTAAAACCGTAGATTCTCCATAATCTACTATGAGCCACAATGTTTTTTCCTTCTTCTTCCTCTTTTTTTTTTTGTTTTTTTTTTGGTTATTGTGTAAGAAAAGTTCCATAGCAATTAGGATGCAGGTCTAGATGCTTAATAACAACACAGAAAGTTAAAACTTGTAACACAACATTCACAATCCCAAATTCACAACTAACCAAAAGAAACAAGCAAACAAAAATGACATTATTAAACAACTGCACAGACACTAATAAGACAAATAGGAGATAAAACAAATGCACACCTTAATATGCAAATGACCATGCCATGAGCAGTTTAATATGAACACTGGTTCAGTATTTGGGATTACCTAGTTAGAAAAGAAACAAACCCCAAATATGTATCAATTTTCTCAAGGATTTTTATTTGAATAACAGACTCTGATATCCAGCTCTGAAAAGATGGAGGACAGTGAAATTCCCAGCCTGTTAATATGAGTCTCTTGGCTGTGTTCATACAGAGCATCAAAGATTTTTTTGTAAGGCTTCAGGTAGATGTAGTGTGGATTCTGAACAGCAAAAGATTTCTAATTCAGGATGTGAAGTAATGTCTTTGCAATATGCATTGGAAAATGCATTGGATTTCCGATCATTGTAATAAAAGCTATGTGACAAGTTACCTTCTGAAATGTTGCACCTGTCACACTGAGCCGAAACAAACTAGTAAATCTTGTGCAGTTTGGATTTGCAGTTGTGGAGATGGTGTATGATCACTTGATGTCTGCTATTCATGGAACAAGAGTGTATCCTGGCCATAATTTCAGTCCACAAAGGTTCAGAACAAGGAAAGCAAATAAGAGTTACCAACTGAATTAGCCCACTCTCGGAGTCTGGCTTTTGCAGGTGAACTTTTGGGATCCTTGGGGTTTATGGTTCCAGGTCTAAAAGGTAAATTTTGACACAGGTAAAGAAATCTGATTGATAGAGTTGATACAGCTAATCATAGACAAAGGGAATACTTTCAAGCAGTTTATATTGAGATGAACTGTACAAAAATTAGTTTAAATATTCATTTGGGGCTTTAGGGATTCAGGGAAGAAAAGTAATAAATCAAATTATATGTTCAGGGAAACCAGGGCAATAGAAACGCATTAAATCACTTTTTGTCAACTTAATGGTATAACCTGACAACCTATGAAATGTAATAATAAAGACTTTTCTACATTCTAAGATATAACTACATATCTGATACATAAGGCCCTCGATATCAAAGCAGCCTTCAATTTTTACGGCAAGTGCCTCCAGCATGATAGAAAATGAGCAGGTAAAAGAGCACAGCCTTGTTAGACGAAACAATGTAGGCAGAAAAAGCTGCCTATCACCATTAAAATAGAGGATACTAGGCTGTCATAGATGATTTTTATCTAAGAGATGAATGATTTGCATGTGCTGAAATTGCAGCTATTCAAAAACATAAGGCAATTCTAATTGATCAAAAGCCTTCTGTGTATCCAAAGATATACAGTAATTCCTGTTCGGTTGCATGATCTGTATATATTGTGTTGAGAAATTATCTAACATTGAAAAATGAAAACTTTCCTGGAATAAGCTGATCCCTGATCTCAGTAAGAGACACATGTTGGTCTCATTCACAATTTTTGGAGAAAGTCTTCTCTTAAAAGTAATGTGAGACCATTTTGAGTATTAGTGGAGCTAGTAAATCTAAGAACGCTTTTTATATAGTTCACTGAAAAATCCATCTAATTGACACTGCCTTCCCAGAAGGAACCGATTTAATTTGAGAGAGTAGTTCTTCCTTCAGAGTCCAATTCTCTTCTCTAGCCAAATCACTGGGAGGAGTAGAGGTCTATATAGAACTCTCTAAACCTGTTGTTATTTTTACAACTAGTAAGCAGAGTACCTGAATTTGATTTAATTCTGTAAATTGACATAGTAGCTTAAGAACTTTTAATTTGCTGTGCTGACAACTTTCTTGGCTATCTCTTCTAACTGCTCCCTTTTCAGTTTCAGATGATTAATCTGACTTCATAAAATGCAGTTGTATTCATCTTCATAGGAGATGACATGACCATGCATTACCATCTTAACCATTTTCCAAAAGATCTAATTTAATATTGATAATTTAATTTGATATTTAACTCCCTTATCTTCATGGTCTTTCATGGACCTCTCACAAAACTTTTGTCAACTACAGTAGTAATAAGGGATTAAAACCCCATGAGTAATGCTGCTTGGGAAGGGCAAAGTCAGTGGTCATTATTAGAGGTCTATGGTTGGAGATAAGTATGGAAAATCCATCTGGTGACACTGACTTTCCGAAAGGAACTGATATAATGGCAGAGAGTAGTTCTTTGTTAATCTAATTCATAAGTCCAATCCTCATCCAGATTCACTGAGTATTAGATTATGCAGAGAGTCAAAGAAACTGTAGGTCAGACTGAGTGACATTACATTGGGAGGAGTAGAGGTGTATATAGAACTTCTTGTTGATATCTTTAGCACTAGTTAGGAGAGTACCTGAATTGATCTGAATTTAATTCTGTAAATTGACCTAGTAGCTTAAGAACTTTTAATTTGCTGTACTAACAACTTCCCTGTCTATCTCCCCTAGTTACAGTATCTCTTAATTCAACCAGCTTTTTTCAGTTTCAGAAGTAAATTATTAACCTGACTTCCTAGAATGCAGTTGTTTTCATAATGATGATAATGTCTCCCATTTAGATCCGCGCTCATGTTGGTGAGCTGAAAGGGAACATTTTCCCCAAAAAAAACAACAAAAAAAAACCTTGCCTTGGAAATAAACAAGAATAATAATCCTGTGAAACCCAAATTTTCATTGTTTTGCAGTTTTAATGTGTGTTCCTTCAGAAAAAGTATACCCCTGACTGTCTTAATAGCATGACCCCAACAACCCGATGAGACCTGTGCATGTGAAAGGCATAGAGAAGAAATTACATCCTCTGCTTACACATAATGAGGGTAATGATAGAAATTATATGGCAGCATTACACAACTAGAGACATAAGGAAAATAAAAATGAGTGAAAATCTCTGTGACAGAATGAACATATACCCAAGCGCATATACCCATGCTCTTTTTTGTCAGAACTGAAGTAGCTGCCGGCGATGGCTACAGAACTAGTTAGGAACCGTAACTAAAAAAAATTATCTTAAACGAAAAGCTCTCCTTGTGTCACGTTCTGTGGATGTTGGACTGTGGGTGTAGATGTAGGCATAAGCGCAGAGGGGGTTCAAGGTGTCAAAAATAATGTCTTTAATGTGATAAACCAATAATCAAACAAACAAAGGCAGTTGGCATATAAACATGGAGCAGAATAAAGCAGAACTTAAAAACACATAAACATATAGACAAGGGGTGGCACGTTA
>JAQQZT010000006.1:18703123-18746410 GCA_030068275.1 Clarias platycephalus | reverse complement strand
GAGGTAGACCTATGATGAAAATTACAGGCCTCTCTCATCTTTTTAAGTGGGAGAACTTGCACAATTGGTGGCTGACTTAATACTTTTTTTGCCCCACTGTAAGTTGCTCTGGATAAGGGCATCTGCCAAATGCCTAAATGTAAGACCATTGCTTATGTTTTTTCCCTCTTGGCATTGTGCTAACACACACCTGAATGCTCCAGACTAAAAAACCGCCAAAGTTTCTGCTTTTATTGAAGTCTGCACACCTGCTGATAATCAATTAATCAATGGCTGATGATTATCAGCACCTGATTAAATCATTATTGTTAAATAAATAATGACTCTGTGAAAAAATTCAGATGTTGTTGTTCGTCTGATGTTGCATTTGCCTAATAATAAGAACCGCTATGATAAGATACTGTATTATGTTATAAAATATCGAATTAAAGGAGGGGGTACTAACTTTTACACGTGATTGTACGTGATTATAACTTTATTATTACCTATGACCCTTTACATGATTAAAAGGACAGTATATTTTCATATGCTTTTACACGACCTACAAAGACAAACCATATTTAAATACTGAAGCACTGAATCTATAAGAGCAGGAGAGTCGGTGGTGAATGGTGTTGCAGGTAGAGTAGTACCAGAATGTTCCACGTTGTGCGGTCTGGAGAGGCCTTAGTGAGGCTGGATAGTTTCTTGCGGCCATCGGTACTGCTGTCAAAGAGAGCCAAGAAATCCTCTGTCTGGCCGTCACTGAGAAAGTGAGAGGGAGAAAGAGAGGAGAGAGAGAGAGAGAGAGAGAGAGAGAGAGAGAGAGAGAGAGAGAATTTAAGAGTGATGAGAATTTCATGGGTGTCAGAAAAACAAATCATGATTCACATTGAATCAACTAAAAATGCATCACTGTGCACATTCCATTCCAAAGAGGACTGGAACAAACCTGTTTTTTTTGTTGTTTTTTTTTGTAATAATCAATCCTTTTTATGACTGTTCTTCTGATTTTTTTCCCTTTTCCCTTTATTAAGCACATACGCAAAAAAAATGCATAAAACTACAGTAGAATGAATACAAACTATGAATACTATGTAGATTTTGGCAGATAAAGATTAGCACTTTGGGAATAAACAAATGGGATGAGTGATACACCCAGAGGATCACTGTTTCAACACAGCAAGCTTTGGCCAAGCGTAAGCATTGCTACCCATATCCGATGAACACGTTTCAAAGGAAAAAGTACCTATTTTGTGGTGACAGCTTTGTGAGGACAGCTGCATTAGGCCTTTGCTTAGGAATGCAATGAGACGGCATCCATTTAGAGAAACAGATGCCTTCGCAAAACCCAAGGAACGCACATATGGCTATCGCCTCTGTCCAGACATTTAAATGCCTTGAACGGGCAACATGGGCAGATGCTGCTCATCTTGACGCCTAACCATGGCCCTACATAGAGAATGCCAGCTGGCCAAATGGAAAGTAGTGCGACGCTGATTTTAAAAGGCGCATTCCATTACGATTCTAGAAGGGGAGGTCAGGGGCTGATGGCTATTGATGAGTAGAATGAAAAGGGAACAGGGTAAAGTTATTCTTTATTCTACTTCTATATAGGATAAGCAGGCAGACAGAGGGGAGGG
Organism: Clarias platycephalus; assembly: GCA_030068275.1. Lineage (NCBI taxonomy): Eukaryota > Metazoa > Chordata > Actinopteri > Siluriformes > Clariidae > Clarias > Clarias platycephalus. The sequence goes on along the minus strand of JAQQZT010000006.1, from coordinate 18,744,788 downwards.
TGACGGCAGCTGCCGGACAATAAGCTACCGGGGTGCGCACACTTCTCCTTTCACTGCAGCCTCATTCGAAGAGAAACCCGAGAGGATTCCCTCTTACCCCCCCCTTCCCGTTTAGGACAAAGCCATCCCCACTGCCCGCCTCCATACTGCAGCAGCAGCCGCCGCCAGCTCACAATAGCCATTGTCTGCAGAAAAAAAGATAAATCTCCCAAACCCCAGCTGTTGCTTCTCCCTGCGGTGCAAAGCCCAAAAAGTTTCGGAGTGCCCAAGCTTGACAATGCCTGGAGCATATACACTACATATACTGTAGGTAACAAGCTGGGGCACCTCACCAATCACTCACATCAGAAAAAGCAATGTGTAGAATGTTATGAAGGAGCTTAAACATTGGTCTAGGAATGTTTGAAGTGACTGAGCAGAGATCAGCACAACTGCTGTAACTGAAACCTGCACCTGGGTCTTATTAGAAAACTGGACACCAATGGAATGGAAAGCGTGACACAGTGACCAAACTCTGTGGCAAATCTGCTCTCTTTTCCCTGAGCAAAATTTACCTTAAGTTCACTTTCAGGCTGAATGCTTAATCTTTTTACAGTTTACTTTTTTAAGTAAAACACATTTACACTTAAAGAATATGAGAGTGATGTTTTATACCCGAGTCTGGGGTTGGCCTGCTGGTTCACCTGCGTGGTGCTGTTTGATCGGCGCAGATTCTTAATGGCACGAGAACTCCCAAACCCACCATCAACCTGCCAACGACAGGAAGTAACAGCCCGTCAATTAAAGAGTGATTACAGTGGCCGAATGTGTTTTAACTGCTGCTGGCTGTGTGGACAAATTCCAAATGCATGTTTAACATCACATACAGTACACACATTTAAACATACACAATCAAATGTACATTAACATTTTTCCAATACGTTTCAAATCCGATTGATTAAAGAAGAATAACATTTCAAAATATGCTCTTACTATACTAGGGATCTAATCAATGAGTAAGCAAACACATACCTTGCTACGTATACAGAATTAGATATATAGTTTTAATTTTTACAGCAGCAGTTTATATGACATTCATGGTAAGTAGAAAATTGCATATAACAGATAAGGTGTCTATGTTTTATATTTGAATCAAAGCTTATTAGTGTGATATATCCTGGACTATATACACACACAATATGAGACAACAGTATATACAGAATAGTAGTATATTACAGGTGGGAATGACTGATGATTCTGAAATGTTTACGAAGGTGTAGACGCACCGGTGTGTTGCGTTTGCCACGTCCATCGCTGGCCACAGACACAGATATAGAGCGGGAGAAGTGTTTCCCTGGCGAGGCACTGCTGGGTCTACGGCCCATGGGAAGCTGCGATCCGGTCAAGCTCAGATCGAGTGCGTCGCCAGCCATTCCAGACTGGATGGACGTGGGACTGCGAGTAGTGTGCATCCTCTCTCAGTCTGAAATAAAAAGGCTAGAGGATAGTAAACTCTGATTCAAAGCCAGACATAAGAAAGAATCTGGAGGATTTTGTGATACAGTCAAAGAGGATTAATGGTTAAAGCCCTAAAGGTTGACTGCAAAGCAAGAGGGAACATGGATATTTCAAATCCCATGTTGAAACTCTTGGGGAAATTGTGCAGTTTTTCAAAGGATGTTGCAGGTCTAATCATAAAAAGGCTATAGCAAAGCTTGGCACCAAATCTAGTTATTTAACAATAGGATTAGAGAATCCCTTATGATGCACTTATGAGCAAGAAAGTTTCTATATTACACTGCTGCGGGTGTGTAGGAAACCAATAGAGATGAAATAATTTACTGCATCCAAGATTACACCGCATTGCACATATATTGCACATTATATATTGCAAGATCATCACAGTTGCCAGTTCCACTGTTAAAAAAAATGGAAAACGATTATTGGATTTGTTGTTTCAATGGTTGATGCAACAACAACTAACTGCCAGGGATATCTAGATAGTGCAGATGTGGCTCAAGCGGATGATGCTCTGGGTTGGGTTTGAGCTCCATCACTGATGGGTTGCCACTGTTGGGCCCTTGGGGAAGGCCCTTAACCTGATGCCTATGTAAGTGTAAATGATGATCCATGAGAACAATATAGAATGGACAGGGAAATGTGTGAACCAAGATCGAGATGTATGGTATGCTGACCATTTGAACCATGGCCCTGCCCATCAATCAATCACTCAATCAATCAATCAAAATCTAGAAAGCAAATAAATGCTACATCATGGTGGTTTCATTTTCGCATCACAGATATGTATTTTTTTCAGTTAATCAGTATTATTTCCACCTTATAACCTAATAATAATAATAATAATAATAATAATAATAAACACTCTGCATACATTAAGGATCTTTACATTCTGATATTGCATCACACAAAATACTGCAGTGATGATTTGAACCAGGAAAGAACCAGATTTATTTTTCCTCAAATGCTGTCGGTTAATGTTAGCCATAAATATTTCCCAGAATGCACCTTCTGCGCATCAATATAAACAGGAAGTCCACACAAGGCTAGTAAGACAAACGCGCGCGCAGTGGGATGCTACAGTAGCTGCGTAACCAAGACAACGCCAAGCGTTGCTCTAGGTGATGTAACCGTTCCTGCCAGTTATTGTGCTAAACCGAGAACAAAATATTACAGTCGACTGTTAAACGACGCATGAATATGATATATCTTCGATAACTAGGGAATGACTAGTTATACGTAGAAACTATATTCTTATAAAGTCTAGTGAATATCGGAAGATTCTGGGATTCAGCCAATGCTCCTGAGTCTTTTTACACATAAAAGCAACAATAACTAGCCTAACCTACTGTGCTGATGCAGCTAAAATTAAACGGTTTCGTAAACATAATTAAAATATTGTTGCTCGTTTTGCTAAAAACACAACAATACGGGCAGAGATCTACATTCCACTCTCAGCACTCACCTAAATCTCAGTCAGATTCCACACATCCACTGTCTCCACTGCAAAACGATGATGTAAATTAAGCGTCTAATTCCCGTTTCTCGGGAACCCGATTTGTCAAATTCCTGCCTCGGATATAACACCTCCACCATGGAAAACTGTTTTCGTATCTAACAATAAATACAGCGCAGCCCCATGTCTTAGCAACGAGCCTATCGAATCACCCGAATGACTCTGCCTGTCCAAAGGCAGCCAATCACAGAGCGAAGGAGGAGGAGCTTCGTGAAAAAAATCCTACCGGAACTCCGCCCATGTTATTCTCTTATTGGTGGTTGCCCGGATACTTGGGATCCGTCCTGGCGATCTGATTGGTGACTTTGATTGGCGTGGAAGGGGGTAAAAAGGCAAGGGTTTGAAGCTTGGTTGAAGCTCAGAGAACACTTACAGACAACGTAATAGTAATAACAACAACAACAACAATGTGTGTGTGTGTGTGTGTGTGTGTGTGTGTGTGTGTGTGTGTGTGTGTGTGGACAACAAAATATGAATTTGACACAACCATGCATTAAGGTGGCAAATGTTTATTTTCAGATAAACTTTAGAATCTTAACCAATTAGACTAAGGAAGAAGAAGAAAACATTTTATTTACAAACAATAAGGTAGTTTCCTTTCGGCTTTGACACTTAGGTGCTTGGCTGAGATCAAATATCAACAAATGAAACACAAACTCTTCAAATTGCCTCTATTACTGGGCGCATTTTTGTGACATCATTAATACCGACCCACATTAAAATGACATAAAAATGTTTAGAACATCGTTATAAATAATAAATTGTACTGAGTAATTCAAGAACTGCTCTGGAACGAATACACTTTCAGACCCTGAGACAATTTAAATGACAAAGCATTGGCTGTTTACAGTAGCTCTACGCATCACAATGAAATAGATTTCAGGAACACAGTCATCCCTTGAAGGCTACAGCAAACCTCCAGACCTCTGCACCATTACTCAGATAGATTTCCTCTGAAAGATCGTCTAGTCCAGGCAAGACAGGAGCTCCTTTTTTTTCCAAATGTGATTCCAGCGTGTTTCTGATGCTGAAAAAAAAAATTGGGGAGAAGCAACAGTTAGTAATTGCAGTCCATTGTTCACAGCACACACGTTAGTTTTTTCTGCCTGGCCAGCTGCCCACTCGGGAGGTGGTTGAAGGAGGCTGGGCCTGACAGATGGAAGCCTGGAGGGGTCAAAGTGTGGCCCTGTGGAGTCAAAAGGCCCCGATCCCCAGGGGACTGCAAGGTGGAGGAAGCCTGTGATTAAAAGCACCCACTCAGGAACAAAAGCTTAAAGGCACTTCTTACTCTTTGTGGTGAAGTTCTTGTTATTGTTAAGAAAAGTATAAAATTCAGTGGCACACTCCAGCAATAAATTTTTATCTTTAATTCTTTCTCTCGTGTTGGTTAACAAAGTGGTAATATTAGTAATATTACCACTAATATTGTGGCCACACAATAGTGGCCTCTGACACAAATTATTAAATCGGAGTGCATTTTACATATTTTTTTCCTACCGTTTACACACACTGTTTTTGATCACAAATGCATATGTCATAAAAACAGTTTGCGTAACCATATGTGGCCGACACAGTAAATACTTCATGCTTCTCCCACCCAAATGGTGTCAGGGTTTATCTGCTAAGAGAGAACACAGCTGAATGTCAGATAGACAAAAAATAAATACTCACTCCCAGATAGCATAGTATCTGTCCTCCGAAGTTATGTCTGTCTTCAAAAGCAGAATCTCATGAAGCTCCAGAGTGAAAAGTTCAACATCAGTGATGTTCAGGAACTCCTTCAACTGTTTCTCGCCATCAGCAGAAAGTTTCTCTTTATACTCTTTGGAAAGTTTTGGAATAGGGTCCTAAGGAGTTAAAAAAAAACAATTGCATGAAATATAATATTATACACATTATGAAGAGATTATGGTACCATAATAGTATTAATTTATATGTTGGAGATTTTCTCCTTAAGCCAAATGATGCATGCTAGATGAAGCATCATCCAAAATACCACTACGTTCCTCATTTCAACAGGCTTCATTCCAACAGGCCAAAACATGAGGTCAAATGCCATAGATCTGCAGACTGCGACACATGTTTTAAACAAAACCCTGGCACACTCTGGTGAACACTTTCTCTGGATTTACGATACACAGCTTGGGCCTCTTTTCCCATTGAGTGTCGCCGAGGTCAAAGGTTGGCGAGTGGAATTACGGACAGACTTAAATGGATGAGCAGAAGGTAGCTTGATTAGGTTTTTCAAATTGAAATGTGTTTGGTCTGAATACCAATGCACACGATTACTCTAAATCACAAGCTGCAATATATTATTTTTATACTGATATTCAAATTATATCTATTAATTTGATTAATAGATATTTTTTATTATGTAAACAATTACATAAATGCTTATCTGTAACTATGCACAAGGTTGTACCTTTAGGATTTTTAATTCTACACAGCAATAAGCGAAAGCAAATAAATTACCCTGTTGATGCTGGAACAATTTTTTTTTTATAGTCCTTACTTGCATAATAATATCATACTCATGTGCACCTATACAGAGTAAGTTTTTTAAAACTAGATTTTCTCGAGAACCAAATAACAATTGTAGCCTTTATAATCTTTCAGGAATTTCTCTATACAATCTCTTTGTGCATTTATTTCTAGATGAACGGCATTTTGTATCTTAGAAACACATTTAATTTGTGACATTGACTGTGTGCTATGTTACACTGAATTGTGCTATGCCACTTTGAATATTGTTTTATTAATGCCATGGGTGTTAATTATAATAATGTATGTTATAAACATGAGGCAGTGAACTACACTTATTACTGAAAATGTAGTCCCTCTTTAATAACACTCTATATACTGTTTTATATGTGTTCTTTTTTCAATGACAGTAATAGATGGAGCTCAATAGGAGAATCATGTGCCTTGAATCTAGGTAGCAGTTTTAAGTTTTGGGAGCCCAAACATTTTAAACAGAAAATTAACCACTGACCAAGTTTAAAAAAAACATTTAAATGGTCTCTTGTCAAACAGAAGATACCCATCAACTTGAGCTGTTTTAACAACAAGTGTGGCTATGGAAGGGTGTGGAAGAATTCACCTGTCTTCTCTGCAGCTTCAGCTCACTCCTCCAGCAGGTCAGCAGCTGCCATGTCGCTGTACACTGACCCAGCCTGATATCTGCCAGAGCCTGAGAACACAGAAAGTGTATTGAAAACCACACGTTGAGCATGCACACGTGGAGTCCAAAGCCACTGGGTACATCCTATACATCTTTCGTATGTGGCAGGAGCGCAATGCATAAAATCATGAAGATAAAGGTCAAGAGCATCAGTTACTCTTCACATAATGTGCAGAGTCCTGCCAAATGAACAAGTTTGAGTCTTTCAGGAACTGATGATCCCCTGGGATTTTCATAACCTCAACAGTCTCAAAATGGTGTAAATAAAAAAATAATACTAATTAAAAAAACACATTCAGAGCATCAGTTGTGCAGCAAAAAGTGCCCTGTTAAGAGAGAGATCAGAGGAGAATGGCTTGCACTATCCGCCCATGAGGCAGATGAGTTAAGACAGTACAAGACCCCATCAGGTTTCACTCCACTGGGAACTGACACAATGAATCTAGACAGCTGAAGACTGGAAAAGTGTTACCTGTAGATGCTTTAAATAGTCTACTCAATCTGGAGGACTAAGATTAAGATACATCACTTTAGCCAATTTAAATGTCCTTTAAATGCATCTTCATCTCCAGTTCAGGACAAAAACTAATTTTAGACACCAAAATATCTGGGCTGACTTAGCTGTAAAATGCTTATCTGAAACTGTGTCTCACATTTATATTGTATTAAAATCACTCACTCAATCATCTTCTATACCGCTTTATCCTGTATTCAGGATCGCGGGGGGCCTGGAGCCTATCCCAGGAGACTTAGGGCACATGGCAGGGTTCACCCTGGACAGGGTGCCAATCCATCGCAGGGCACACACACATACACATACTCACACACTCATTCACATACTACGGGCAATTTGAGAACTCCAATTAGCCTAATCTGCAGGTCTTTGGACTATTGGAGGAAACCCACCAAGCACGGGGAGAACATGCAAACTCCATGCACACAGAGACAGGAATCGAGTCTGGACGGGAATCGAACCCGAACCCTGGTGGTGCAAGGCGACAGTGCTAATCACTTCACCACTAAAATCAAGTGGTAATAATATGACAGATGAACAGTGAACGCTAATAGAAATAGTGCTCTAGGATAACTATATAAAATCACTGTATGCCAAATGAAAATATTAATTAATTTACTAAAGGTAAAGACGTGACTGCGTTTCAAAGTCAGAATATTTATGCCATTTTTAGGCGTTCTTATGTGTTATTATTGACCAGTAATAATGTCTAGTTTTATATTATATTACAAGGTGGATGTTTTAATATTATTAGCATAAGCAGTATAGATCTTGAATGAATGAGTTTCTCTTTCTTTAAAGACTCAAGTGTGAATGCATTATAAATAGCATAGTAGATTATGTCAGTGCAGACAGCTGTAATCCTCACCTTGGCCACACTGTTGGAGATGTGTTGCCGCATCTTGAGAGAGTCCTGAAGATAGCACAGTAGCAAGCTTTCTGGTTGTCCTCCAGTTTTACCCAGAAAACGCAAGCCAGTCTCCAGAGCATCCACGGCACTACACACATCAGTGAAGGAGCGCAGCACTGTTCTTACTGAGCAACACACTGAGCGTTTCAGAGGCTCCTAATCAGCCGAAAGAGGAGAAATAGAATTCAATATTTATTACTACAAATTGGGGAGCATGTTTAGAAATAATTTACATTAATGTTATGAAATAATACAAATGTGAATATTTCATTCATTGAACTTCAATATCTAAAGTGAAAAAAAAAAAGTGGAATATTTATTATACGTGGTAGGGTTCACCTGGGGTATCTTGCTTCTGACATCTTTCAAAACCTCTGAAAAATCTTGATGACGTCTCTTTAGGTACTTTTCAGTGTCCTGCAATAGTTAAACAAATAGGATTAACTGATCAACGGCAGACTCAACTATTTATTTTAACTGAATGATATTGTAAATCTAAATAAGTAAAGGAAAAGTATTTGTCTGTACATTGGCCAGAACTCGCTCTTTCAACTATATCATCACACAAAACTGGATGAGCAGAATTGAATGAAACTTTGCCATAAATGAAATCGAAATGTTGAGTAGACGTGACGTTATGTCACAGCATCTAGCTCTTTTTTGGACGAATATACCGTAGCGCTTTTTCCCTCGAGATGGCCGTGACTCTACATGTCACTCAATCAGCTCCAATCAACGCAATAGTTTCCACAAAGTATGTGGAAGACACAGAAATACAACCATAATGCACCTACTCTAAGTGTTCGCCACTAGAGGGAGCTGTTGTGTTTGTAGTTTTGGTTTGCAGACTCAGTTTCCCAGAAGGCACCTCGGTCAGGTGATGCGGGAGCTCACCTGATCCGAGGCGGGTCATTAAATCTTCTATAAAATAGCTGGTTAGGCTGGGAAACTGGGTCGAGCATTGTTGGTTTATAATCACTGGGTGTTTTGCTTTGTTTTTTCATTTATATGTGAATTTACGTTCTGTTCAATGTTGAGTAAAAGAAGCTCTAGTGTAGTAATTGTTACATGTCTGTGGAGTTGATCCGGTGTTGTGAAATGTTGTGTTAGAATTTAAGTACAGTAAGTATTGTGGAGTGTGTTCCCCCATTTGTGTTATCCTAGTGTGTTTAGCTATAGGTAAGGATAGCTAATTGTCTGTGGGGCTAAGTACATGTTTAGCTAAGTGAACGTGTAGCTAATTGCCATGAGTAGCTACTAGCTATGGTTAGCTAGTTATCATGTTTAGCTAAGGGAATGTGTAGCTAATAGCCATATGTAGCTATACAGCCATGGTTAGCTAGTTATCATGTTTAGCTAATAGCCGTGCTTAGCTGATGTCTGTGTCCCTAGGCCCTAGTCTGTGTCCCTAGGCCCTAGTCTCGGAGCCGGCCTCTGGTCCCTCCGTGCCTCTGTGCTTGTCTTGTCCCGTGTCGGCTCTATGCCTAGCTAGTATGTTCTGTATGTTTTGCCATAGAACCTATGCACTGTATGTTAGTGCAAAAGACTTATTTGGTTAAAAAAACACCCCTCTGCGCCTGCGCCAGCCCGTTTGTGCCCACGGCAACTACAACAGCCAGAACCACCCAAACATGACACCTACAAGTCGGCAAAATCCTCGATATACACACACATAGGACAGCGCGACTCATCATGGCTTACTCCAAAAAAAATGGTGCATACACTATGAAAACTGAACCATGTGCTATAAGTTAAATCTAAATGTTGAGTTATGAACGGTAACTTATGTGCCAGATAATGATGAACTTGGCTTTTTTTTTTTTTTTACTTTAAAATCTACTATTTCTGATGAACAGTTGTGCTTTCAATACTAATCCACATTTAGCATTCAAGCTATCTACTTGCTTTAATGTTAATAATACATTAAGAGCATGATTAGTAAGTCAATTTGTTTACTAACCGCTTGGATGCGTGGCTTTCCAGCTATAAAGCGTCTATGAAGTTGTTTCTCAATGGCCTTCAGGTCGTAGTCACTGGCAGTTTGTTGACCCTTCACCAGTGTGTAGTGGCAGTGAGCTAACACCAGGGGCAGCAGATCCTTCTCTGGGTGACACAGGGCCAACTGGCTCTCAGACACCGCCCCCACAGGAACACTGTAGTCACTGCAGGACACAAGATCACCTTAGTAATGAACTGTTCCTTGAGTAAAGCACACTTTTCCCAACCAGCACACACTGACACACCTGTCTTCCTTATGACTGAGTCTCTGAGCTTCTCGCACCAGGCTGTTGTGAGTTTCCGACAGCAGGTCGATGAGAGCGTGCAGACACGAGCCTGGTCCATGACGGCTCGGGCTTAGAAACTGACCTGGACTGTCCATGGTTATGTCCTTCTCACACAGTTCTCGATTCACACCTACATCAGCTAACACACACCAGACGTACAGTACATATACAGTACTTACACACTCGCTCAAACTCGTCTTTTTGAGATGGTTAGGACTTACAGTTATTAGCTATCTCCATTCTAAGATGGTTCCACACCCTGAAGAAGGTCTGTAGCCTTTCTTTCAGTTTATTCTTCTGGATGCCTTTAAACACACAATTATAATATAACATATTTAATTTTGTATAAATCTTTTTTTTTTTTTTTAGAAAAGATCAGAATGCCAGATTGATTTGATCCCAGTATTGTTTCCATATCTTAAATCTACCTGAAGGAATTCCGTGAAGCAGTGTCGTGATGGTGGAAGAGTGTGTCTCAGAGTCCGATGGTATGAACCGTATCAGATTAGACAACAGGGCTGTCAGGTCAGGCAGACAAGCCAGGTATCTTATGTACTGCACCTGTCACACATACAGTACACACAGACATATCACCGATCCGAGACTACTTACATGAGCCTTTCACCATTTTATCTTTGGATTAAGTCAATCAGAACTGTAACTTTTAACATTTTTATCTTAAAGATTTAAGTATTTTGGAGTATACTTTTTTGAGAAACAATGCCAGCAGAGGAACTCGTTCCTGTGCATGCTTTTGAGCAACAAGCTGGTGCAGATGTTCCACAGTCAGGGTGTCTGGAGGCGTCCAGAAAGCTGTATGATGGCTGGGACATTCGGAAGGGAGAGGAATGAGAGGACGAGGGTCTTTCTTTAATATCTTCATCAGACAGCTGTTGGACAGCTTATCATCAGCTGCAACTTGCTCCTGAGCATCACTTAAGTGTCTGTTCAAATTCTGAATACACAAAGAAAACAGAGAGCATGCCATAGCTATACAGAGGAGACAGGAGACAGATCACAGGATAGACAGCTACTTGCTGATCTTGTCACGGTCTTAGATTTGAGTACATGACATAGCTGGCAAAGAGCCATTTTTATGCAGTGCACACTAGCTATAAACACATCCAGATAAAACAGAGATACTGTAAGCGATTTCTGTGAACTGACCTCAAAAACCGGAATGATGACATTTTTGCAAACCTGCTTCTCCCAATTCTCACGGGCAGAGCGAGAAGACCATTCTGTTGCCCCCTGCTGGACACGAACTGGTAAAGAATAACATCTGGTGTGAACATCACATACTGTACTTTCTGCTGAACTCCTCCTATCCTGCTGAACTACAATCCTAAATAAGGAGTGCTATATGTACATTGGCATTTACAACATATAGCAGACACCCATATCCAGACTGATCCTGTAATCTTTAAAAAAATATATATATCCTCATGCTGTTTCACTCAGTCAGGAACTAAGAATAGCATCAAACATTTAGCATTTTTGTTAGTACATCATAAAAAACACACACACACAATGAGGGATGTTGTGTACTGTGGTGCAGTGCTCTATAATGTGTGTTGGGTTTTTTTTGGAAAGAGTAATTGTGATAATGACTTCAGGCGCAAAAGAGGGGAAGAAAATAATAGTCGGCTGTATTTTTACATCTGTGGAAGAGTACAACAAACCTTAAGTCAAACACTGATTAAACATAGTAAGATGCACTGAAAACTTTTCAATATGTTATATAAAGTATAAAATAGTAGAGAGGAACGTCTAAGGTACAAATCTTCTGCATTTGTTTCATGAAACTAAACTTACAGTTACAATTTCAATTTTAATAATCATTTAATAAAGTAATAATTGTTTAAAATGGTGAAACTAAGCTAATGAACATTTAAAACCTGCCCTTTGGTCATATTCACTATAGGAGACCTGGCCAAGATGGCAACTTAACCGATAACGCTAACTTGTTTGTGGGAACTGTACACACAATCAGGAACTCAACTGGGAGTTATTCCCACATCCCCCATACAAGCCTGACCTCGCTCCAATTCACATTTCCACATGTTCAGGCCATTAAAGGAGTTCCTGGGAGGCCGGTGTTTCAGATGTGAAACATGCAGTCTGATCATGGCTCTGGCATCCCGAGAAAACTTTATACCTTAATGGAATGCAAGTGCTAGTGCAATGCTGGATTAGTGTAGCAGGGGATTATCTAGAGAAATAAAGAAGGTTTTTACTCTCATAACTGTTTTCTGTTATTCTGCACAATCAAAAACTTCTCATAATTGAATAAGCAAAGTGCAATAAGAGGCAGTTATCACTCCGGCCCCACACTTCATCTTAAAGTGGTTAATTACTGACATTTATGCATTTCAGGTTATTGTATGTAAGCCATGCTAGGTATAGGGTTCATTGCACAAAGTCTTTCCATTGTCTAATGCCTTACTGTTTATCATTCCTTACCTGCCTATCATCTCATCTCTGTCCATTTGGATTCTCTACTCTTCCTCATCATACTTGAGTCTAAGCGCACTGTGATTAGGGAATCTTCAGTAAGCATCTCACTGAATTGCATTTCTGATCACTTTATCTGAACATTTCTGGAATCTTAACAGTTTGCATGTGAAATGGCAGAAGTGGCATGTCATGCATAAACAGGGTCTCACACCTGCTGGGACATGTGCTAAGCTGTTAAGGATCAGATGAACAGTGATGGCTGTGTCGTCCCAGTTCAGATTCAGAGTCTTCCCCAAAACATCCATGTCCTTTTCAAGATGGCGCCACAGAAACTCCTGGACATTGTTAACAGCGGGGCGAATCACTGCACTGATATCCTGCAAAGATACACAAAAGATGTATATAGAGGATAGAGATTAGCCTCTTTTCCTATAGCTCTTTTCCTGTGAGCCAATCCATTGCAGGGCACACAAGCATGCACACACTACCTACTCTGCATGTCTTTGGACTGTGGGATAAAACCAGAGTACCTGGAGGAAACCCACCAAGCATGGGGAGAACATCCAAACTCAGATGGCAATCGAACGCTCAACCCTGGGTGTTAACAACTACACCACCATGATACAAATTAGACATGCACCTGAATCGACTTTTATTCCCAATTAGCCAAATAGGCCTGCTGACTGAAGCTGGCTGTCTCTTTTTATTAAGAAATTCACCCTCAAATTAACATATGTTTATTATTAGCTAATTATATGTAATATAAAGAAAAAGGACAAACATCCCCACCTATGCGATATTCTCCTAATAATGTGCAAGTGCACAAAAGAGCTCAGGTGGGTTTGAGAGGGACTGAATAATGTTTTGTATATTATTATTATTATTATTATTATTATTATCATTAATTAATTTATTTTAATAGAGACCTTTAATTACACATTGTACTTAAAACTTAATAAATGACCTCATACATATGACCTAAATATAAGCATATCAGTTTTAAATATAAGCATAATAATATTTTATAAATATTTGAATCATTATTATCCTTTGACCAGAAAAGAATATAAGAGCATAAAAGCTCAGCATACACGACGATTGAGAAAGGATCCATGCAGCATGGCCAGATGAAGTAAGAGACGAAGCATACAGGACTGGTCCATAGACAGATCTCTGTTTGGAGCGTCGGATCTGCGAGCAGCATCATCCAGAATATGGCCTGGTTTGGTTTGATCACCCACAGTGCCTTGGGCTGGAATGAATCCAGCTACTGGCCGGTGGTTTGTACCACCAATAGGCACACCACATGTGTCACACCTTCCCTCAGCCACTGGCTTCCCACACTAACAGGAGAACAAAAAACAATGTTAAGCCTTTATGACTGTTTAAGTACTGTTTGATTTATAACATAGTTTCTGTACAAAATCTTTTTTCATCATGAAATGGATGTGATAAATCCTGTAAAAAAAAAAAAATTATTGCATCACTGCAGCTCACCTCTCCAACAAAAGATGGGTGACCATTTCTACAATCTGTAAGTCAAAATGACAAAAAAAAGAAGTGATTATAAGTGATACGCGCTACCATGCAAAATTTTTGTACACACAAGTTTGTTTTTTCAACAACAAATGCAAATACAGTGAAACCTCGGATTGCGAGTAACGCGGTTTGCGAGTGTTCCGCAAGACGAGCGGAACAAAAAAAAAAAAAAACTGACTTGTAAAACGAAGTCTTGGTTTACGAGTACCGAGTATCATGTATGTATCATGCATGCACTTCTTGTTTTGACGCCGAGTGTCACGTGATCACAACTGAGCCCCCTCCTCCTCCAATGGTTTTTCTCTCTCTTTCGCTGCGGAATCGTGGGTAATCGTCTCCCCTGCTGGGTCTTAGTGCTCGTCTCTTACTGGTATAATCAACATCCGTGCACACGTGTACTGTTTACTATAACACTGTGAGCACGTGTGTGCACGTAAAACATATTTAATTTTGTGCTTGTAAGCGTGTGTGTTCAGCGCGCGTGTACTGTTTATTATAACATACGTGTGTGCGCGTGTATAAAGCAAAAGCAAGTCTCATTAGAGGGTAAAGATCAATTTTTTCTTTCCCTTTCTGTAGTTAGTCGTTATGTGTGCGGGCGCGTAATTTGACACCGTGCTCCTTCACACATACCAACACACACACACACTCTCTCGCCTTTACAGCCCCCCTCCAACCCCCTCCTCCTCTTGGCTTCCCACACACAGACGCACACTCTCTGTCCTACACAGAAACTCTGCCCTGTCGCGATTCTTCCGGGACAAATTATGCTCGTAATCCAAGGTTCCACTGTACATACAGTACAAACTTTTCACTGGCGTGTGAACAGATGCACATGTTGGCTCAAATTTAAGTGATAGCTACAGATTTAAGCTTACTATATCCACTCTATGTCTATCTGTTCCATTAAAAACTTACAGTACGTCTGCAGTTTCTTTCTTTCGTTTAGCCACTGAGCGACCATAATGAGGTTGTCATCTGGCATAGTGGGAAGAAATGATTCCTGGATGAAGAGAGAATTAAGTTTCATTTTTGAATTGCAAAGATTTGTCTGAGCTGTCAGTCATGTTTTAAAATAGTAATCAAAATAATTAAGTTTGACTGGAGTTGTATTTTACTGAATTTAACTCAACTGCACAGCTGTAATGTTTACAATTACCATACACTTATGTCTCTGTGACATTTCCAGTATTTTTTTCTTCTTTTACATTTACAGTTTATTTACATCATCATTTTACTTGAATTTTATCACAGATTAACCCATCTTTTTACTTTGTTTACTAGTATAACTCTAGATCAATAAAGTCATAACCTGGGGTCCGGTGTAGTTTTTTTAATAAACTTTCCTGCCACAAATTACAATCTTAATGTTACAATTTTACATATGTTTAGTTTGTTACTTACTTACTGTTTCTTACTTAAATTTTTTATATTTAGAATTTCCCTTTAAGTCATTTACTTTCCTTACACTCATCTCCTGCGGCCTAGAGGCAATGAGGTGCAGAGGGCAGAGAAATTGACTCCCGCTGTGGAACACAGCGATGGCATGAACCAGGAGCTCCCGAAGAAGACGTCTCTGTGCTGATTCGTTTGCAGGGACATGCAGGTGAGACATGAGACCTCCAGCAGGATTTGATAAAAGGTCGTTGCAGAGTTCACGCAGGTGCCCTGTTGTGCTTTCCCGCACACTGCCCCTCAGTATCTCTAACTCCTTTTGAGAAATAAAGAAAAAAAACCTGACACATGCTTAACAGTTAACCTTTGCTATGTTTATTTGTTTTTTATTTGGTGACATGTTAAACCATCTTCAGCGTAATTAATGTGTCTCAGGTTTTATATTCTCTATGGTAACTCACTCGCTCACTCACTCGTATCTATACCGCTTTATCCTGCATACAGGGTCACGGGAGGCCTGGAGTCTATCCCAGGAGACTTGGGGCACGAAGCGGGGTACATCCTGGACAAGGTGCCAATCCATCACAGGGCACAAACACACACACTACGGGCAATTTGGGAATGCCAATCTGCATGTCTTTAGACTAGGGAAAAAAACCTGAGTGCCTGCAGGAAACCCACCAAGGCGGGAATTGAACCCGGACCCTGGAGGTGCGAAGCAACAGTGCTAACCACTAAGCCAGCATGCCTCCCTCTATGGTAACTATACAGGCTAAATAAATGACTACATTATATTGTTTAATAAATTATTACAATTATGATAATGGTCGAGACTGACAATGATTGTTACTATTATAATTTGTATTAGAATTAATATTTGTATATATATTCATTTAGATTTCTATATTTTACCTGTTCTCCAGGACGCAGGGCTGAGTCTGGTGACCCTAGGCGGCAGGTCACATGTCTGAACAAGGCTAAAGCCAGGAGAACACTCTTTACAGACCCTGGACTGCTTACATTCTAGAGACAAAAACACACATACACACTTGTTATTATTCCTAATCAAATCCCAATCATATATATATATATATATATTTTTATTTTTTTTATTTTTTTATTTTATTTTTTTTAACGGGGTTGTAAAGCATCTAAGTAGTCTTGATCAAACTTCAAAACTAAAGGTCATTCAGCAATTGTGGCAGAAGGTAGCTTAAAATAGCTCCTTTAAAACTGTAAATTCCAACCTAGCCCCTTCTTTTATTAGTATTCTCCCAAGTACCATGTACACCAAACACTTTAGATGCCTCAGTCTCAGCCTGAAATGTTTTGTTAATGGGACACACAGCATCTGATCTTTTGGGTACACCTGGGTACACTATTACTTAATCTTGTTTTTGGTGACAGGTTGTGGGAAAAGTCTGGTTTCTCTAATCAAATTCAAATTTTATTTGTCACATACACAGTCAGTCATACACAGTACGATATGCTGTGAAATGCTTTAGACACCTGCCCTTGACCTTAAAATAAAAGACTATGAAATAGAAAAATTAAATGTATATATAGTGAAAATAGAAATCCGACTTTAAGGCTATTGGTTGCTAAGATAGCTTACTTTAATGCTTCATGATGCCGGTTTTCTGAAATGACAGGCAACATGATTGACAGACATCCATATTGTTTTAGTTAGTTTAACATTCTTCAATCCATGGATTAACAGTTCATTAACATCATTGTTTCCCCAAATATTCAAACTATGTCTTGTTCTTTTATGTAGAGTATTATTTTATGTAAACAATTATTTTATGTAGTGACCTGCAGGGCAGCTTTAAGTGGATCTTTGTTTGATTCCATCAGTGTTTGCATCACTCCATTTCTGACAGTGCGATACTCCTCACCACAGCACAGGAATCGATCCACCTCCACTGGAATCAACCTCTTCAAACAGAGAACATGCCAAATATAAGGATTATTATTATTATTATTATTATTCATAATAAATGGAAAGCTCTCGGTTGGGCCACACTTACCTGGAGTCGCAAGAGCTCAGTAGGGAACACCCACTCATAGGGGGCGCTGTTCATCAGGGCCTGGATACAGTCTGAGCCTGCCTGCCTGTTAAGCGTTCTGAGTAGGTAGACTCTATACCAGTCATTCTCCGCATACTTGCAGACCGCCTTCACCTCCTCTAACAGTCTTTGCTCCCATTCAGCACATTCTCCTGAAGAAACAGACAACACTAATGCATACTTCAACATCAAATCTAACATTATACAAAAATATTGAACCAGTTCATCATATCAAATAAGTACAATGTCTGCCTAAATGCATGGGAAAAAAAAAAAAAAAAAAAAAATTTGAGCATACAGTATCTTAAGGTTTAAAAATGTATCTGGCTAAACACATCACCCAAATGAAGCTGTGTTCCCTGTTGAATCTGGTTCCTCTTAAGGTTTTTTTTTCTTACTGTCATCTCAAGGAGTTTTTTCTTGCCACAGTTCATCCATGACTTGCTCATCAGGGACAAACTGAAAATTATAATTTACTCTTTTTTCCTTACACTTTTCTTATCTATTTCCATACATTTCCATAAATTCTGTAAAACCATTTTGTGACAATGACCATTGTTAAAAGTGCTATACAAATAAAACTGAATTGAATTGAACATAGCGTATAGATTATAGTATGGATTCTTCCAATCATTAACACATCCATGTTAAGCAATCTGGCTCAGTTGTGGACAGAAGTTTATAGACACTATTCATGAACATGAATGTCATGATGAACAATATTGGTCTTACAGGACTACCTAAGAATTAAGTCTTCCAACAGGACAATGAAACTTCTGACCACGTACAGGGGCTGGACAACTGAAACGCCTGGTTTTAGACCACAATAATTCATTAGTATGGCCTCCATTTGCGGCCAATACTGCATCACTTCGTCTTGGGAATGACAGACACAAGTCCTGCACAGTGGTCAGAGAGATTTTGAGCCATTCTTCTTGCAGAATAGTGGCCAGGTCACTTTGTGATGCTGGTGGAGGAAAACGTTTCCTGACTCGCTCTTCCAAAACAGCCCAAAGTGGCTCAATTATATTTAGATCTGGTGACTGTGCAGGCCATGGGAGATGTTCAACTTCACTTTCATGTTCATCAAACCACTCTGTCACCAGTCTTGGTGCATTATCATCCTTATACACGGCACCACCTTCAGGATACAATGTTTGAACCACTGGGTGCACATGGTCCTCCAGAATGGTTCAGTAGTCCTTGGTTTGTGGCACCCCCATCTAGCACAAGTATTGGGCCTAGGGAATGCCATGATATTGCAGCCCAAACTATCACTGATCCACCCGCATGTTTCACTCTGCGCATGCCACAGTCTGGGTGGTTCGCTTCTTTGGGGCTTCTCCACACCGTAACTCTCCCAGATGTGAGAAAGACAGTGAAGATGGACTCATCAGAGAACAATACATGTTTCACATTGTCCACAGCCCAAGATTTTCGCTGCTGGCACCATTGAAAACAAAGTTTGGCATTGGCACGAGTGACCAAAGGTTTGGCTACAGCAACCCGGCCAAGTCCATTGATTGTGGAGCTCACGACTAACAGTTTTGGTGGAAACAGGAGAGTTGAGGTGCACAATTAATTCTACAGTGAGTTGGGCAGCTGTGGTTTTATGTTCTTTGGATACAATCCGGGTTAGCACCCAGACATCCCCTTTAGACAGCTTCCTCTTGCATCCTCTTGCATCCTGTTGGATGTGGTTCGTCCTTCTTGGTGGTAGGCTGACATGGATACCCTGGATACCGTGGCTCTTGATACATTATAAAGATTTGGTCACGGATGCGCCAGCGAGACACGAACCAACAATTTGTCCTCTTTTTAACGCTGATATGTCACCCATAATGTTGTGTGCATTGCAATATTTTAAGCAAAACTGTGCTATTACTCTGCTAATTAAACCTTTACATTCTGCTCTTACTGGTGGAATGTCCAATCAACGAATGTCCAATCAACAGTGTTTCAGTTTCATTGTCCATGTATGCTTTAAATTGATTTCTCAATATATTCTCAGCCTCACCGCTCTTATGGCCAACAGCCCTGGGAAGTATGCGAGCAGCAGTGTCCAGACACATCCTGAGACGGGCCATGCACAGCAGGAATTCAGCCGGATGCTTTTCTCTGGATGGTGTTTGCTTGCGAGCCAATCGGCTGAGAAAATTAATGTCTGCCTGTTGACGTCGCTGAAGTTCTTTGCCTTCCAGAGTTTCATTCAAAGCCACACAAAGAAGTGAATCCTAGACAAACCCCACACAAGAAACACTTTGTCAAGTAACCATTCATATACCTGAAACAAATATGTAATATTGCAGGAGGTTATAAATGCACGACAACAAAAAAGAAATAAGATACAAATAGGCTGAATTGTTTTATAGGAAATGACACATTATGAAATGTGGAAATATTTCATGCATTTTATTACTTTGCAGTACTTCATGGTGTGGTTTGTAAATCTGTAAAAGTCTTTATATCCCTAAAATATTTATTGTATATCATTTATTTCAAATATTTATTACCTGATACAGTGGAACCTTGGATTGCGAGTAACTTGGTCTGCGAGTGTTTTGCAAGACCAGTAAAAATTTTAAATAAATGCCAAGAGGATAAGAAAGGAAAGTGTTTGAGGAAACAGGAGAAGAGCTCTGAGATATACAAACAGCCTCAACATTAAAACCATTGCAATTAAAATCACCTAGGTTTTGGGTTCCTCTTATACCATCAGGGTGGCTCTAGTGGGGGCGATGTGGTGTCAAGCACCAGGATGAGGGCTTGTGGAGTGTCACTTTTTAAAAGAAATGTTTTAATTCATTGACCACTAAAAATCTACAGTGCACAAGATGATGTATAAGACTGTATGGTCACACTGAGTAGCCATTTGTAATACATTATATAACCAAGTCCATGAACAAGAGAGGACACCGGAGATAGCAAACCGCTCTTAATATCTCATTCTGCATTTCTGGGCTTTACATCAAAAATACTTTCACAGAAAAATGCATGAATGATGAATGACATACTTGAAAACAGTTGGCAAAAAGTCTGTAAAGTTCCATCCTGTCCACATCATCCAGGAGTTTTTCTGCCAGGTTTTCCAAATATGTCTGAATGTGGCCCTTTACCTGGTCAAAACTGAAGACATAACATGCATTTGTACAGCGCTTGTTCAGTCCTGCAGCATCATACTTTGTGTGTGTGATAAAAAATTTATTAATACCTGTATTGTAGTAACAGTTTAGGCAACACAGACCGTACCACAGGACTCCGGTCAACACATTCCAGGAAAGGTGTTAGCTCTCTCGTCTTATACACGTCACCTAAAAGACACGTGTGCACAAAACACAAAACACACACACAAAAAAAAACATTCAAACCAAAACCAATAAAATGCACACAACACACTCAGGGATACACAGTCGTTTTAGCGTATCTCAGAGCATCAATAAGCTGTCTCAGATTAATACCCTGTGCTGAGATAAGCAGCGAGAAGAGCAGCTCCACCATGTCCTCCGGGGGTTGCTGTGCCTCGGAGAAGCAGAAACGAGAGACCACTTCCAAAAAGAAGGAGTTACAGCATCTCCTTAACTTTCTATGTTGTTCTAAGGCTGAACTGAAAAACACATTGTTTAATTAGCAATATTATTATTACTAGTAACTATTATTATTATTACTCTTATTAACAGTTTATGCCACAGCACTGTTGAATTTGCGAATCTGATGGGCCTTTTTAAGACAAAAAGCAGTATTTGTTACACTTGTTTTCTTGTGAGACTCACTCTATACGTTCAGAGATAACTGGCTGGTAGTTGGGAGGAAGCGGTGTCCTGCACGTGGGGCATTTTGCTTCCGCTCCTTGCATACATCTCTTCATACAGGACAGGCAGATCACATGCTCACACTGTAGGACGCAGGGCTCAGTCAGGTCCTCCAGACACACAGGACACTTCAGACCGAAACTAAGATGAGAAACAGCCCAGGGAAAAAGTATATAAATGGATGTGAATGGAAGGAAGGCATTCAAATATCGAACACATGGAAATCCTCCCTAATCTTGATTAGGATTGAAAATCGATGGGACACGTGGAACGTGGGCCATACCGTAACTCTCTGTTTATGGATTCCTCGTGGTACTCATTGAGAATGCGGATGAGGTGCTTTAAGAAGGCTTCGCTCTGTAGGTCAGGACACTCCTCCATCAGCTAATGGATCAGAGAAAAAAGTGTAGGCATTTATTTGACCCAAAAAAAAAAAGGCATGAATATGCAATGAGGTAACACGTTGGTGTGTTTTCTCTCTACACTGACCCTCTGTAGCTGAATGCAGTGTTTAAGTGTCAGGGCCACCAGCTTCTCATCACACGGATTTACTCTCACCACAACTTGCTCGATAAAGGCAGCTATCACCAGCATGGCCTGCCACACAGACCTGAAAAGCACATAAGGTGAGTAATGGCAAGCATTACTGATTTCTTGGGAAAGCATACTTTTTCAAAGGCGTCTTTCTCTTTTACTTCACAAAGCTTACTTTATAACATCCAGATGTTTAAGACAGACAGGGGTGCAGAGAGAGCTGTAAGTAACACTGAATGCTCTCTGCAGGCAGGACTGAAGCAATTCAACTCTGTCCAGAAAGTCTGAGCACTCAGAAAATGATGCAATACATTGATGTTTAGTCTCCTCCACACATATTCCAAGAGCTATAATGTCTTCATGCTATGACAAATGAAAGTGATAATGAATATCTGGTTTCTTTTTTTCTTCACTTACTTTTAAAGTTGCTTCTCATCTTTTAAAAGTAAGAATGTGATAAGTCTCAATAAAAAATATGTTCTCACCATGTCCACTCTGTCTTTCTGTGAGGACTGTTTTAAAACGAGAGGAGTTAATTGTGACTGAATCTGCAGAACATGTAAGAGTGTGTCGAGTCGTGGACTGAAGTGTCGGGCTGCTGCCATGATCCAGGCTGGAGAAAGATCAGGTTTCACACCCATGTCCTGCTGCAGGGCAGCAACACAACCTAACACTGCTGAACTAAACACCTGCAACAAGAGCACACACATAAATCTGCAAACACAAACAAAAATACAGTATATACTGTACAGTGAAACCTCGGATTACGAGTAACACGGTTTGTGAGTGTTCAGCAAGACGAGCAGAGATTTTTAATAAATTTTGACTTAGAAAACAAACAAGTCTTGGTTTACAAGTACCGAGTATCATGTATCACGCGTACGCTTCTTGTTTTGACGCCAAGCGTCACATGATCACAACTGAGCCACTCTCTCTCTCTCTCTCTAGCGCTGCGGATCACACATTCTTGATCTCTGCTCTACACAGAAATACTGCTCTGTCGCAATTCTTTTCAAAGGTAAAGTGCAGGTTAATTTGTTTTATTTTTACTTTACAGCAGTTATTCCGTTAGTGTGACGCTCAATCGAGTGTCATTAGAGAGATTTCTTGTTTATTTTTCCGATCAAACAGTGTTTCAGTTGTGTGTGTGAAAAGAGTGGAGGAAGGGTAACCACACATACCACATTACACACATACACAGAGCCTGCGCGCACAGACGGAAACACTTACTGTATCTGTCAGGATTTATTTTTACTTTTTTTTAGAAGGTAAAGTGCAAGTTAATTTGTTTTATTTTTACTTAATATTTTGTGCTAATTATTTTTATGGATTTATTTTTTTGGGCTGTGGAACAAATAATTGGAGTTTCTATTATTTCTTATGGGAAAATTTAATTTGGTTTACGAGTGCATACGAGCCCGCTTCCGGAATGAATTATACTCGTAATCCAAGATTCCACTGTAGTTTTGATTTTTTAAAATGTTGTCTAAAAGTCTGAGACAATGCTATAAATTAATTTTTTCATTCAAATCTGGGAATTTCAGAAATCAAAATTAGGCTAAAATAAAATGAAAGGTAATGTGCAACATCTTGACTATTCAGTATTCACTCACTCATCTTCTATAACGCTTTATCCTGTATTCAGGGTCGCGGGGACCTGGAGCCTATCCCAGGAGGCTTAGGGCACATGGCAGGGTACACCCTGGACAGGGTGCCAATCCATCGCAGGGCACATACACATACACACATTCACACACTCATTCATTTACACATTACGGGCAATTTGGGAACTCCAATTAGCCTAATCTGCAGGTCTTTGGACTGTGGGAAACCGGAGTACCCAGAGGAAACCCACCAAGCACAGGGAGAACATGCACTCCGAGATGGGAATCGAGTCAGGAATTGGTACCCTGGTCAGGAATTGAACCCGGACCCTGGAGATGCAAGGCGACAGTGCTAACCACTAAATCACTGTGTTGTCATTCAGTATTCAAGATGTTACAAAATGTCTAGGTCAGTATTTGAATATAAGTACTTTTCTGATATTGACCATGTTAATGCCTTGGTACAAGGTCAGCTTTTTAGGAGTCTTATCCCTTCCATTGAAGAAAGAATATTACGATGGATTTGAACCAATATAGATCAAGTGTTTGTCACGAATACTGTTATTAAAGCAAAACGAGGACAAAACAAATACTATGGAGCATTTTCACTAATGGTCTCAGTGCTTCTGCGCCACTGTGTGTTTAAAGACTTGATTAAGCTTGATTAAGTCACAGGACATGAAGTTTTATACCAGTCTCTCACCTTTACTTCTTCTTCTGTCTTGATTTTGAAGGAGAGTATCACAAAATCAGTAAGATATCTTTGGCCCAGTTCCATGCGCTCTGGTTCTGAGAGTTTCTCTATGTAGCCACCCAATTGACTCCCAGCCACAGCACTTACGAACTGTTGGATCCGCTCGTGGCTGTTCTGTTCTATACCTGAGACAAATAAGAGAAGATAAGGTTTTTAGTCTAGTATAATCTGGGCGTTGTCTTGATACCAAACTGCCTTTAGGGGACATTTTCAGCAGAATTTGGAAAATGCACTTATCATAACAGAAGTGTTTTGGAGTTTCAATCAGAGACATATCCTCATGCTAGTACAAATAGGTCAGAGTCTGAGAATACTATCAAACTTGCATGTCTGAGATATGTTTCCTGTAAGTTAGTACAGGAGAAAAAAAATGCAAGTCCAGTATTTTATTGCTTATTTAAATGTTTGGTGAAGATTTAGATCTTCAGTACTTGTATAAAGACAGACAGTGAGTCTTGGCACAGATTGTTTATAAAGATGCCAATGAAGGTGCTGTTAATTGGTGATTTCTGAGGCTGGTAACTCTAAATGAACTTCAGCAAGTTTTGGTCTTTGATCTTTCCTAGGATGGTCTTCATGAGAGCCAGTTTCATCATGGTGCTCGATGGGTTTTGCAAATACACTTGACAATACTGTTCTTGTAAGAACTGTTCTAGTTCTACTGTTCTTCATGTCTTAAATTAACAACTGACTGTTGTTGTTACTTAATTACCTAATGCCATTTGTGTTATTTCTTAGTTTTGAGAAAAAAAAAAGAAATACAGTATTGTTCTAGAATGTGGAAAATAACTCACTAACCAAAATCATTGAGTTAGCAGCTGTGTCCAAACTTTTGACCGGTACTGCATTTTAACTTTGTGAATTTTCAAATAAGATCATATAACACCTTTTTTCATAATAATTAATGCTTCTCCTGGTCCATGCTTGTTTTTTTTTGTAAATTTGCATTTATATTTTTTTACTTTTCTTCCTCAAATATTTCAATAATCTTAATTGTCATTCATATGAAACTTGGCCAATTTATATTTCACATGAAAAGACATAAACCTGAAAAAGTGTATTATTCTAAAATGCTAAATTGCTAAGATAATGCAACATGAATTTGACACTACAGATTTTTTGCTTCGTAAGCTTTTACCAAAAAACTATTTAAGCAACAGTTTTGCAGGTCTATTTATAACCTTTTAGAAGCTTATAACAATTTTAGTACCAATACTCATAATAAAAAATGAATAATTTGTTTATGTTTGAAGCTGTAGATTGCTGAAAATGGCCATTTTTTGAGCACATACAAAATCAACTTCAACTTCAGAAGATGTAACATCTAAAAAAATAAATCAGCACCAGTACTATGTTTTGGCCGTATGCAAGCTTCATAGTATAAATTTGATAAAGGCATCCACAGGAAACCAATGAAGAGAATATATCAGTGGGAAACAAATCACGTTGCTGCATTCTGGATGCTGCTTCTAATGTAATTATCATTCATTACCTCAGCTTGCTATCAAAATGACTTTTAGAACTAAACGTTCACCATTATTCAAGACTCCATTACACTTGTTAATTTTACTATGTGAAACAACATACTCTATCAGTGTTTAGTCCATACAGTTAGTGCTTAAATACTGTTGTAGATCTGTCTTCTTACCCTGCCCAAACTGAGATTCCTCCCATAGGCCATGACAGTAAAGTCTGATGAGCCAACTAAAAGGAGCATTACAGGTCCATGCCTCTCCTCCATCTTCTTCTGATGAACTAAAAAAATATATAAACATAGCAATAAGCATTTAGATTCCATTGACAAATGGTTGTGCAATTGGCCTGTCAATTTTATCAAAATGTGCACCTTGAGTTCTGTGGCATTGACAGGTCTAAAATTTGCCCATCATCAAAGATGTTCAGCCAGAACTGGACCAGCCCCTCACTGAGACCTGCACTATAGACCAAGTCCAGGTTAGAGTCTCTGTCCAACACCTCTAATATCTGGGCCAGAATCGGGGTCAGAACTCCCTGCAGACGTCGCCACAGAGTGTGCCTGTGTATAAAATCATAAGGAGACAGAGAGTGTTGTGTAATAAAACTACTAAGATTATTCACAATTCACTGAGGCAAGTTTAGTAAGTTGAAAGTGAGTTAAGATTAGTCTTATAGTCATGTCTAAGTTTAAAATAAAGTGCATTTATAAGTTAACAGAAGAGTCCAAGTCATTTTACACTTGCATTCATGTTCACATTCAAGTCCCTGCCTGGCCAAAAAAAACTGCACACACTAATATTTTATTGTGGTTAAGGTCGGGATACTGTAGTGGCCATTTCTGGAAGAAAATGATTCCTCTTGCCCTCAGAAGCACTATTAGACAATTTGGCCTGATTAATTTGTCATTGTTGTCCTGGAATATGCCCGTGCTATCAAAAAGGAAAAAATATTGATGGAATAATTTAGTAGTCAGGTGGTCAGTTGACTTCATTTTACTGCCGCATAAGGGGGCTAAGTCTAGACCTGACCAACTTTCTTCATGCACTTTCCTTCTTACCTTGATGCACACATTGCTCGGGATTACAGTCAATCTGGACAAACTTAACCTTTTTCCATTGACCCATAGATTGATCACACAGCTGTTTAATGCCAATTCTGTGTGTTCAAGTTACATGTACACTGTGCATGTGAAAATGCTCTTACTTTCAATAGTTACGCTTAATAGTTCAAACGCTTAAGTACTTCAGTAATTAACACTCTACAAATTCTACCACAATCTTTGTTAGGCCTCAACATATGTTAAAAAAAAACAAAAAAAAAACATTATATTAAAAAAAAGTGTTACCTAGGACTAATAAAGTCTTAATTAATTAAATAAATGTCTTGATTCCACTAAACTACCTGAGAGTGCCGCCTTCCTGCAAGGCCTCTCGCTTCATTACTTCTTTGTTCACCCAGTCTTCTGAATCAGGAATATACTCCTCTCTCTGTGTCCGGGCAGCCACCAATCGCCTCAGCAACACTTCCTGAAACCGGGCTAATGCACAAAAATTTATTGAATGATAGCTTTTTACAAAGTTCTTCTCATTATTTCAGGTAATACATACTTTAAGCAGGTTGTGCCAGTGAATCGACTGACCTCCATTTCGCCCCAAGTCATTTTCCAGAAGTCCAAGAATAGTGTTCATGCGCTTCATACTCCTAGGAGCTTTATTACTAGAATCTTTAAGTAGTGAAACAGCTTTCTGAGTGCACGATCTCACCAAAGACAAACTGTGCAGGTATGCAGATTCTTCCTGTTGACCAAAACATAAGGGTTTTTAATAAACATGATGCACTTGGCCACATTATCATGGATTTAGCATGTAGTCATCAGACGTTTCTGGACCTTAAAATTAAGTTTTAATTAGTGGCGATTGCGAAGCGAAGCACTACTTTTATTATCTCACAGGCTTATTATTATTTTTCTTTTTAATTCTTCTTCTTCTTCTTCTTCTTCTTCCGTACAGACGTTTGGAGGGTAACTATACCTGTACCATTTGTCGTAAACCCATGAAAGAGGTGTCAAATCATGCAGCTTATTCAGGAATGGGGTGCTTGACATAACTTTGGGGTCGGTAAACTGGGGTGGTCGGTAAATTGCCCAAAAATCCCATAGACTTAACACTAAGACCAATTTTGACAGATTCAAGAATTTGGTAGAAGTCTCATATTAACTTGCAAGCTTGCAAGCTCTGTCAGAACATACCCCACAAGAGAGTATAGTTTATAACCTTGGAACCTAAGAGGTGCCCAAATTAGCCCCATTAACATATAATGGTAACCTTTATAGGAACTTTGAAACTGAACCTAACTGTGGATCCCATTGTACAGACACTGGGTGAGTGCTCATTTAACTCAGGCAGCCAATCAGTCTTTCGTGTTTATTGTTGTTGTTGGTCTTTCGGCTGCTCCCGGCAAGCGGCACAACAACAAGGCACAGGTTTTATGCCGGATGCCCTTTCTGCGTCCAATGGCTGGGAGGTTTGGGCACTGGCTGGGAATCGAACCTGGGCCTTCTGCATGGCAGGCGATACACCTACCACTGAGCTACCCATTCGTGTTTATCATGATGCTAATAATCCGCGCCTAGCAACATCGTTAGCATAATGCTAACATGGTTAGAATGTTGCTAACGTGATGCTAACAATATTAACATGTTGCTTGCATGATGCTAATATGATTAGCATGTTGCTAACTTGATGCTAACAATATTAGCATGATGTTAGCATGACAGTAAGGTGATCAGCATGTTGCTAGCATGATGATTAGCATGTTGATAACATGATTAGCATGTTGCTAGCATTATGCTAACTATATTAGTATGTCGCTAACATGATGCTAGCATGATTAGCATGTGGTTAGAATAACTCCAACACGGCAAGCACCACACACAACCTCTCTATTTTTTTTTACTGTTTGGAATAAACTTACTTGTTGGCTTTTGACCATAATTTCTTCTTGATCTTCTGCTCCCATGGCAACTAGAAAAGCAAAATTTTCAATCAAAACAATGGGTGATTTAATAAAAGATCTTACTTTATGTCATTTTACCTTGAATTAAAACTGCACGTATGTGTACTATATAATTAATGGGTAGCAACACACCAGGTGGTGTCGACTGGGAGAGTAGCTTGCTGATTGGTGTTCCACAAAAAACAGAGAGATCCAAGCTCATGTCATTGGTGTCTCTAAGGTCATCAATATGTGTCGAAAGCCATGCACCTATTTCAGAACATAAAATGATGAACCTCCTGGAGACATGATGTAATTGCTCTTGTATAAAAATGTACTCTCACTAACCTCCCTGAAATCCGATATACTTATTGCCACTTGCAATCCTTGACAGTTTTGTGATAAACACAATATAGCAGTTGTGATCTTCTGATTGAAAAGTGAGGAGTTCATTCATGGTGCAGTACCTGAAAACAGATTGGCAGGTTTTAATCTAACTATGTAAAGATGTTGTATCACAAACATGGGAATACCTGTGATAACATACCACTTTTGTTTAAAAAAGCAAAAAAAAAAGCTTTACAAAATATGTATTGAACATTGAATTACATGGTAATTATTAATGTTATACTTAAAAAAGAAAAAGCAAAAGGAAAAAAGTTCTAAAACACTTACTTTGCAGAAGCAATGAGTTCATTTTTGCAAACTGATTCCTCCATATCCATCTGAACCACCAGGATGTGCAGAGACAGATGTGCAGTCTTTAGAAAACCTCTGAGAATGACCAAAGTGAGAAGAAATATTTTATTAATTTTAATGTAAAAACAAATCATGAAATCCTACATTAAACTAAAAATAATCTTCACAAATCTTTGTCTTTGACAAACAAAATTGTTTAAAATCATTGTAATCCTGGAATGGAACAGGAGATACATATACAATGAGAAGGAAAAGTATGTGAATCTTTTGCAATTTCATGGTTTCTGCATTCATTTGTCATAAAAATTTAATCTTATATTCATCTAAGTCAAGGGTATTGACAAATATAATGTGCCTAAATAATAACACAAAAAAAGTAAAGTAATTAAGCGAATCCTTAGAATTAATAACTGGTCAGACATTCTCACATTTTCTTGCATAGCTGGCCAGGCCCAAATCATGATGATACTGTAAGCAGTGCCCTTTTTATGTCTGATGTAGTGCTGTGTGTTCTTTCCAAATCTTAATCAATCTTTGTTTCATCAGGGTACAAAACATTTCGCAATACCGCTGTGGAGTGTGAATGTGCTCTTTCGCAAACTTCAGGCGTGCAGGATTGTTCTTTTTAGCAATCAGCAGCTTCCTTTGTGGTGTCCTGCAATGGTAACCCTACTTGTTCAATGTTTAACGTACTGTGACTCATAAACATAGATGTTCGCCAGTTCCAATGATGCTTTTAAATCTTTGGCTGTCACTTTGTGCTCCTTGGGTCATTTTGACTGAATGCCCACCTTTTGTTAGAGTAGCCACAGTCTCAGAGTGTCTCCTGTTTGCCTACCTGTAGAATGGTGAATTTTCTCTGAAATTTGAAACCCAGATTTATGTAAATCAACAATTCTTGTTCATAGATCCTCTAAAAGCTCCTAACTTATTTTCTTAACAAGACTCCAGGTATGCTAACACCTGACTCTAATTAGCTTTTTTAAGGTCATTAACTCAAGGATCACATACTTTTTCCATTAGCACTATGAGGTTTTTATGGTTGTTGAGAAAAAGATCAAAATTCTTTTGTGTTATTATTTTAGGCACATTATGTTTGTCAATACTCTTAACCGATGAAGATCAGATCACATTTTATGACTTTATAAATGAATGCAGAAAACCATGCAGTTCCAAAAGGCTCAAATACTTTTTCTATTCACTGTAAATGTGACATGGGTACAATAGAATTCATAAAGCTTCGTAATATATGATTATTATACTCTGTACCGAATTTTGTTGCAGAAAGAAGTTTCTGTGTCAAACTGGTGCAGAGAGAGCAAAAGTAGCCGTTCCATGGACAGACCCAAAGCTTGGGCCAGATTTCGCACATCAGCTTTAGTTAGCAGACTAGAGAAGGTGGTTACCTAGCACAAAATGCAACATTTAAATGTAATCAAATTGCACTCTATTTATTACAAAACCATTACATACACAAATTTACACCAATACCAATTTTCTTTACATGTCCAATAATATTTCTCACCTCTATGAATTTTTTCTTTTCCTTGTCACTCTTCTTTAAATGACTGTCCAAAAATCCTCTGAGGGAATGGTGGTCTTGCTGACCAAAATATAGCCTTTGAAGTCTTACTCCTTCACTGTTTCCCAGTCCTGAGTTCTTTAGCCTCAACACAGAATCTGGTGTGGCGCAGTTCAACAAAAATGATTTGGCACATTCATAGACATCTTCCTCCTCATCTATGGATTCATTTGGCTCATTTAAGTTTACTTCATCATGGTCATCTGGATATATATCCATTTCCACAGTCTTGGGAATTTCCTCCGGAAAATCTTGTTTGCCTTCAGCTTCAATGCTGTCTTCACTGTCAGCTACATCCATCAAAACAAGTCCCTTATTGTTTTCATCAAGAAAAGTCTGGCTTTCCTCATTGCCTGTCAAAGCACTTTCCTTATCATCATTGAGTGCAGCGTGATAAGATTGAACTCCTTCTTCTTGATCGAACACCTGCTCCTTATGTTCCTTTATGTCTTTTTCTGCGGTCATAGACAGACTGCTAAACTCTGTGGACATGGACATACTTTTGCGCCTCTTGTTGGGCATGCTAGTGTCAACCTCTCCATCTCCTACTTTTGGATAATCCTGTTTTTCTCTGCTTTCTAATGCCTGGAGGAGAGCACTGGCACAAGCATCTCCATGAAAGCCAACAAAGGCATCAAATGAGCTGAAATCTGGTGCAGTTGTCTCAGAATAGTGAGAAAACTCCTTCACCCAGTTCTTGAGTTTTTCCAGAACTCTGTGTTGCCATGGTGTCAAATCTGTACTCCTATCTACTTTGTGCTTCTCCAGCCTATTTTTCAGCGGGACAGGAAACTTGTCATAGACCTTTTCCTGGTCCTCGATAACAATCAGTCTAAAGCTTTTGTGAACTCGACATTTTACCCTGTGTGACCCTAATCCCAGGTCGACATACTGCTGCCCACAAAAGTAAACATAGTACTGGTTCAATGCATCATACAGACTCTCATATAGATTAAGCAGATTCAAGAGGATGACAGTCCGGCCAGTTTCCATACATGTCTTGACTCGACTCACATTACGGCAGATTTGAGCATACTCCTGATCTTTGGGAAATCCTGAACCAAACACGATTTCCGGGCAGGTTTTTTCATCTTTTGAAAAAATACACTGCTGAATTATGTACAGGGCAGCATTGTTTGTTGTGAGCAGAAGGAGATAACGACATTCTTCTTCATTGTTGTGACCAAGGTTTTGTTTAATCATTTCCAGTGTGCTTATCATAAGGACTTTATGATGATCTGAGAAGAGATCTTGGAAATGACCGAAAGGATCGAAGTTGTCTTTTTGTCCACTGAAATTCCGCAGTATAGCTTGTGCTAAGTCAGTGTCACTGGGCTCATGGTCTGTGTTTTTCACTACAGCAAAAATCATTTTCACCAAATTATAAAAATCCCTGAGTCCAAAAAATTGGTCCCTGTCATTTTTACAAATGCTTAAAAATCCTTTCGCCAGTTTAGGCAGGAGATGACTGATTTTGCGAAGAACTGACTCAGATGACGAACAGATACCTTTGGCTGTCTCCACTAACTCATTTTCACTTGGATCCCAACGAGAGACAAAAATA
Source organism: Clarias platycephalus (assembly GCA_030068275.1). Classification (NCBI taxonomy): domain Eukaryota; kingdom Metazoa; phylum Chordata; class Actinopteri; order Siluriformes; family Clariidae; genus Clarias; species Clarias platycephalus. The sequence goes on along the minus strand of JAQQZT010000006.1, from coordinate 18,712,409 downwards.
CCTCGATTCATCTTAGCAGGATCGAGAGCCCAGTTTGAGATTCCAACAAAACCCACTTTCATGTGTGGATCTGGCCTGTCATTGTCAATGCAGCCATCCTCCAAAAGAGGGTGCAGGGTTTTCAATGGCATCTGTGGAGAATCTTCTGCTAATCCTATCTCATCCAGCACAACCACTGATACATACTCATCCAAGTTCTTGTCTTTTTGAAAGCGAGCACAATTTCTGAAAGTTCCAATGATCCCTTCTGGACTTGAGTGAGGGCTGCACTGAAAAGACACCATGTGCACCTCTTTAAGCATCTGGAACAATTCACTGTGAGACGCCTGTCTCTGCATGGCATCAGCAACAACAGTTTTGGCAAGAGATTTAGAGCTTCCTGGCTTGCCTACCAGGAAAAGTGGGATCTTCAGCTCAATGCAGATCACCATGAGAAAGACATTTTCTTTCAGTGCTAAATTTTTAGCAATTGTCTCTCTTGTGCGAATGCCTTGGAGGAAGAAGTCTTGGCAAGAGGAAATCTCATGCTCCAGCGCTTGTTTGGTGTTAAGTGGTTGAGGAAAGAAATCGCTAATATTCTGCAAATAGGTGTCTCTGAACTCAAGTGATGGATAATAGCAAACACCCAAAGCAAGAGCCAAGCATTTAAAGGTCATTTGTACCATGTCAGTCTCTTGACATTTTGGAAAAATCTGTTTTCTGTGTTTGTAGAACCAAACTAGCACCCTCATTGATCTCTCTACATCCCTAAGACTTACAAAACTGCACTCATCTACTTGATGACGCATATGCTTTTGAGAGGCTGCCAACGCTTCACTGATCACACTCTGGCATTGTAACGGCAAGGAGTGCTCTTCAATTTGTTTCTTTACAATTTGTTGGATGTAAGAAAGTTCTGTTGATTCACTCAACTGTCCAAAGTCCCAAACAAGGGGAATCATACTTGGTGGCAAAGGATGAACTCTGTATACAAGCTGGCGCATGGGAACTTGACCAAATCGGTCCTCTGTTTCCCCAGCCTTGACTCTGTAGCCCAATCCAGCTCTCTCCAAGCGTTCAATCATTCTGGGAGTGTGCCTCCTGTAAGGATTACATGCAGCAATTATCTTCAGACCAGAATTTTTCTTCAAAGGAACTCCTTGCACAGTCTTGTCACATAGTACTTCTTTGATAGCAAAGATGGCCTCTGTGGTGTTCGCTTCATCAAAAAACAAAATAGTGTCTAGTTTGTATTTTTCGCTGTTTCTCTGTGCAAGTTCTTCTGCCTCCCTCACCTTCTTGTATATAGTGTCAGCATTAGTCCCTCCATGAACTTTAACCAGTTTCATGTTTTCAACATTTCTGCCATCCCTTTGCAGATCACAAAGAAACTTCACTAGTCTGGTCTTCCCACAGCCAGTTTCCCCCATTATGATCACTGGAATTTCGCACCTGAATCTCATATGGATGGCCAGCATCTTCATTACATTATCAGAAGTGAGTTCATATGTAGGATCAGGGTCAAATTCTTCCCTTATCTTGGCACCAACGACAAAGGAAATCTTTTGTATCTTGGTCTTTCTTGGCAAATCATCAAAGACTTCAGAAAATGAAATGTTTTGATTCCGAAGTCCTGTGAACAGGTCAAGTGACATTACATCTCCCATCAAAAGTTCATTAGTTTGCGGGTCAACCACATTAACAATGTTTTTGGTAGAACTCTGCTTTACATGAAAACCAAGGAAGGTCATGGTCATGTGATCTGCATTAAAGAAGATATATGGATGAGATTTATTCTCCCACCGCTTCCGAATGGTTAATCTGCCTAAAAGACCATCCTGATGATCACTCTCCGAGAGAAGTGAAGGGCTTTTGTCCGAGCTGTCCAGGGAGGGAGATGCAAAGTCCCTTGCCATGTGTATCATGAATTTTACTATAAAGCTCTTGAATCCACTCAAAATGCTACCAAAAAAGTTTGGATCACAGAATCCTGATTTCTCACAATCTTTGAGCTGCAGGTTGAGAAACCAAGTAAAGTGCTTCAGTTCAGCCCACGAGGGGCTCTCTAGTCCACAGTTTGATAAAAGATGATGAAGACAATCCACTTTATTGCCCTCTATGGATCCTTCTTCATATTTGAAATGGTCCAACGTCTCATTTCTGTTGAATCTTATCAAATATTGGTAAGGTCTCTGAACACCTTGACTCTCAAACTCTTGGGAGTCCATCAGTGGGTCTAAGGATGTATATTTTATACAAGGAGATCTGATTTTGAGCTCCATTTTTCTGACTTCATTTGGTGGTTTACAGTGAATGGTTGGCAGTAAGCTAAGAAGACCTTGGGTTGACTGAAAAGAAGCAAAGAGAAAAAGAATAATTTAAAGGGCACCTATTATGCAATTTACTTTTTAGTCATTTCTTTATATCTTGATGGTTCTTTAGTGTCTATGTACAAACATAAAAGTTCCCTGCTTATGTCCTTTCTTGTATTGTATTAGCAGCTCATAAATATAGGCAGAGAAATTGTGTTTTCGGCGGAGTGAAATAAAAAGTTTGAGGTATGAAAAATGGCATTTCAGCTATAACAAGTGACGCCAAATGACATAAACATATTAGATACCTCTGAAACCTATGTTAATTTGTTAAAGAATTGTCCAAGTATTTTATAACAATTCACTATTGAATTACACAACAGAATGTCTTGGGTAGTGGGTGAAACTAGAGAAATCAAATGAAAGTAACCTGGTTGTGATAGAGAGCAGGAACAGACATACCTCTTTACGAGTTTGACTATGATGCGCAGAATCTGGAAGAAGTGCTTCGACTGCAATCAAGTGGGCTGTGTTTCTCCTCCATAGTTTCCCTTCACTGTCACTCAGACATCCTAGAATGAGTAATCTGAACAGGAACTCCTCTAAACCACAACGAACCTGTTAAGTCAAATATCTCTTAGCATGTATGAATTTGTTAGCATCAAACATTTTACTCTAAAAGTTATCATATATGAGTAGACCTTTCAAAGAATAGCAATGTAAGGTAGTGAAACATACAGCCGCAGTGTCAATGTGCAGGAGAACAGGATCTTGTTCTTTCAGTGACGCCTGCTTCTCACAAAGTGTTTGAACTAAGCAGTCAAAATCAACTTTGGGTTCTATCAGTCTAACTGTAAGGTATGTTGCCTTTGGAAAAGTTCTCCTAAAATTCTGAAACATCCTGGTAACATAGAGTGACTTTCCTGCAGGGACACAAGAGTGACAAGTGGAATTATTTTCACTTAATATTTTAATCATTTTATTCCATTCATTTAAATGAAACATATTTCTATAGACTCTAATACTGTACATACCAACAGCTGCACGTGTAGAAGTAATCAACCAGGATGAAATACCATCTGGAAAGACCTGACGTTGGCGGCTTTGAACATAGGTAGTAGTTAAGTGATGCCTAAGGTATTCCTTGGCACTTTCTAAAGAAACACTCAAGCCTGCTTGTACCTTATAGTTGCTAAAGTACAACGGGACATAGCTGCTTTGGTTCACAGGAGACACTATTACCATGCGAAAATGAGACCTAGCACTCCGCTCCATTGCCTCAAAACGCTCTGCCAGAGCCACACTCACATCATAGGTCAGTAAACCTGGATTAACCAATGTGTAGATTTTCTGATGGTGATTTGGAGCACCTTGGCCTAGGCATCTCCGAAGAAAGATCTCAACCTCTTCTTCACCTGTGTCCTCTTGGCATATTAGCACCTCATCAACTGAGGGAAAAGCCTGTTCTTGGCTCTCCATGTACAAAGCAAGTGTGTTGGTTATTAGTTCTGTAGCAGGGCAATCAATGAGATTGGGCTTCCCTTCTTGAAGAATAGATGGCAACTTGCGCATGATGTTGAGGTTGTTCATAGTAGAGAAACAGGAAAGGAACTGAGCAAGGGTTTTAACGTCCATGTATTGTGTAAGATATTTGGTCCTGTTATTCCTGAAGTCCTGCCACGAATCCTCCAGTGTTTCCATAACTACGTTTGGAATTTCGCATTCTTGGACTGATGCGGATGAGACTGAACAAGTTTCCATCATATCTTCATCTGTTCCAGCTTCATCACTGGTGTCCTCCCACTCAAGCTCATCCCCTTCTGCTGAACCTTCTTCCTCCTCACTATCCCCCTGAAGGCTGCCCATCTCACAACATTCTTCAGAATATGCTACAAAGTTAGATGAATTTTCTTCTAGCGTATCCTCAGGAAAAATGTCTTCTTCAGTGTCTTTGTCGATATTAGTGTCTTCTTTGTGCAGTTTGGGTCTGATAATATCCACAGACTCTTCAGATTCTGAGTCAGAACTGAATTGGCTCTGAAGGTCAGACTGAAGACTCTCTTTTGCTTTTTCAAAGGCATTTCTGATATCACTTAGTGTACTGTCTGGCTTAAGCGGGGTAAGCAAGTGCCATATTTGTTGTGGCACAGGCATCCCTTTTTCACAGATTTTGTTGATCCATTGGCAAAGGTAGACCACTTGTTCCGAAGTATAATAATTGAGAGCATAGAACTGAGAGCGCAGCTCAGACATAAAGCTACGCCAGTCCTCATGGCAGGCTTCCATACAGCGGCATACTTTTTGAAGCTCTTCGGCAACATGTCCATGATACATAAAATGTTTCCCAAGCAAGGGAACACGTATGCTAATGCATGGTTCTTTTTCATGGTTGCATATTACATGTGCAAACAAGTCTCGGAAGAATAGGTTCCCAGATGAACACAGCTGCATAAGTATTCGCGCCATTCTCTGTACGCCTTCAAATACCTAAAATAAAAATAAGTATTTTTCACATAATTTAATCAATCTCTTAATATAATAATATCTTCCATTCCTGAACTCATAACCCATCCTTCCTGTCCATTAAAGTATCATTCAGAATAGGTGTTCTGGTAAACTGACCTCTGTGAACTGGTTTACTTGTTCTTTGCTATGCTCTGCCTTGGATGACATGAGCATAAGCTTGTTCTGTAACTCCAATAATTCATCAAGACTGTAAGTTTTATCCATTTCACTGGTTTTTACCTTCACACATAAAACACTGCCCAGGGATTTCTAAAAAAAAAAAAAAAAAAGGCAACAAAAAGAAATTCCAACAGTCTTTAGAACTTAAAAAGAAAGATCCCTTCACAAATTTCTTCATAAAAATGTATGTGTATATAAGTCTTTATTTAAGCTTCATTACACTATAAATTGTATGATTTTGGATTTGATGTCTGCCTTGTCATATTATCAACAGATTAGAATTCTCTAAACTATAACAAGACCACAGTAATGACATGCTAATGTAAATCAGCCTAGCCTAATGTAAATGTCATAACTCCAGCAGAAACACTACAATGAGTGCATTTGAGTGCATAGAAACAACACGTGTCTTTTTTGAGTTCATTGCCATACTGTAAATTCATCCTTCTACTCACCTTTCCAGAAGAATGATCTGGCCAGCGAATATGGTACACACCATGGGTATTGATTGTTGAGGCCAAAAAAAGAGAGGACTTTTCCACAGAGCCATGAGTTTCCCTTAGTCCTTTCAACCAGGATAACCAACAATCGGAGTGTATCTACAGACAGGATGACCAACCCTGTTAACAACTTAGAATCTGCTTAGAATTACTGTATATTCTGTAAATTTCTAAACCAAAGCTTACCAGTTTTTCTGGAAGTTTTTCATCTCTATCGAGAGCATCCCAGACTTCCCGAGCATAGGCAATCAACTCCTCAAAATCCGCATTCTCATGCAAGGAGTATAACAAGGGACTGTAACCTGAGACAGCATCTTGAAAACTGGTCAATCTGTCAATCTCAGTGTCATTCTCTCCAGCCGAAATTGAAGCCAAATCCACAAAAACCTTCAACTCACTGCGATCTGTTCAAAAGCACAAACGGATAATAATTGAAGGAAATAAACATTTAAGTAGAAAAGTGGTTAACAATCTACAATTCTGCTTGAAAAGTCATAGTACTAATAAAAGAGTTTGGTATTTCATTATGACGTAAACAATAGTTTAGTCTCATGCAATGAAGAACTCACTCACTCACTCACTCACCGTCTACAGTATACCACTTTATCCTGTATTCAGGGTCTCGGGGGGCCTGAAGCGTATCCCAGGAATAGGGGTACATCCTGGACAGGATGCCAACCCATTGCAGGGCAAACACACACTCATGCGCACAATATGGGCATTTTAGGAACGCCAATTAGCCTAACCTGAAGGTCTTTGGACTGTGGAAGGAAACTAAAGTACCTGGAGGACACCCACCAAGCACGGGGAGAACATGCAAATTCCATTGCACACAGAGACAGAAATCAAACCTATCCGGGATTCGAACCCGGACGCCATCCATCCTGACCTACCCATTGAAGAACTACTAGCTGATGCTAGTAGAATATGTTAGCACTCAAGTAAGTTCAACATACAGTATGTTTTAATATTACAAAAATACATGCTCAGAAATGCTGTTCATAGGTTACACAGTAAAGGATTTCTAAAAAGTGCAAGCAGGCATGCATATGTTTTCAACTCTGAAAAACAGAATACATTTGATACACTTAATGAACTTACTTTTAATCGTGGTCTTAACCCAGTTGACTAGATTTTCGCTCTTCAGGAATGCCTCCAGACAAGCTGTGTGCTGATGGCTGACGTGAGATAGCTTTTGCTTGGCGTTAATAAGGTCATAGCTCAATGAAAGCAGATTCTGGTTTTTGAATGAATCTTCATTCTGTATAAAACAATGTTGTTTTCACTTACTGCAAACATCTTACTGTCAAATTCATAGTGATTTACTACTATACTAGGAAACTACTGTAAATTTATTATTTTTTTAAAAGTTCTGAACATATGTTTGGGTAATTGCTGTATTTTTTTTTTTTCCAGTTCATACTGTATATATAATATATAAAATGATCATTTGGTTGACCAATGCATTGCTTTAATTGTTCAATCATTTACAGCATATTATCCATTTACAGCTTATTATATAATACTTAAGCAAATGTAATAAGGATAATCATTGAACTCATTTTACCAGCTGAGTAAGACTGTATATATGGCTGAAGTCTCCTTTCAGATTGAGTTTGTCTCTTATCTTCAGTATTGCACTGGAAGACTCTGCTGCATGGTGAAGCTGTCTATACTCCTGAATCTGTTTAAGCCTTTGTTCCAGCCAGTTTTCCTCCAGACCTGTATATTTCTCAAGTTTAGTGGCCATAAGTCTCATCTCCTTACGGAGCCGAGCGCCATCACCTTTGTCTTCACACCCTTCAACAGCCTTGTCCAGTTCCTCAAAAGTTACAAATCCATTTCCAATCCTTATACCGAGCTGATAAAATTCACTAAGAGAAGGTTGCCAGATTTCAGAAAGAACATCTTCCAGACTCAGATTTTCAGACTCAGTGATCTTAGATGCCAATGCGTTAGCTCTGTCCATCCATGATTTGAGAATCAAGTTGCTGTCTTGAAATTCATGCATCTCTTTTGCCGCACTGAGCACTGTAGGTAAGTCAGCACTGTAGTACAGAACCTTCCCCGTGGAAATCTCTTTTAAATCTTCATTAGAGAAGCATGGTTGTACTACCACCAGCTCATTTAATCCCAGTGGAAGCATATCAATCCTGTGCTCTTGCTCAAGTACTGAGATCTCGAGTACTGATAAAGCATAAACAGAAATATTCAGTTAAATTAGGAATGCTGGTAAATGTACATGCTGTTACTCTACAGTAGAAAACTTACCGTGAATTATCTCTGAAATTTTCCCAAGCATTTTTATGAGAACATTTATATATTCCCTCTGTTCCAGCATGGCTTGGCAATCTTTCTCTCTTTGATTAAGCAGTTTTTCTGGATCAATAGTGATTTTATCCAATTTAATGTGTTTTCGACCTAAAATGGAGACTCACAAACTTAAAACATGGTGATCAATGGTGAAAAACAACACATGTAAACACTGTTACCCCTCTAGAAAAATCACAGCTTATACATACATACAGCTTACATGTGATGATTTAAAAAACAAACAAATAAAACATGTGAAAGTGAATTTTATGCCCTGAAATTGCATGTTGAACTAAATCAATGATCATATGAATATAATTACATGGAAAATAAATCATGAAAATAAATGAAATATGAACGAATTAATTAAATTTAATAAACTAATTAAATAAAAAATAAACGGGAAATGGGAACAAGTGTTTTACTTTGACAGGCTGCAAAGTGCCTAAAGACAATTTTAAAACTGGTTGTTTATGTAACAACCTCAGCAGCAACCTCATTTCCCCTCTCATCTGTTCTACCCACTCAGCATTCAGCATCACCAGAATACTAATCACTGGCCTGATCATGAACTGGTGCATGAACTGGACTGAAAATGAAAGCCAAAAACTTGCCACTATTCCTCAAGACTACAATGTTTAAAAAAATAAATTAAAAATACAAAATACATTAGAAAATCTGACTCTTTGGAAGAAATGTGGGGTTGCTCAAGACTTCCACAGTACTGCAAATCAGTTGTATAAAACAATTACCTATGAACAATAATTACTGTGAAACAATAATGTAAAAAAATTTTAAATTACAAAAATTACATATGGAAATAAAATAATCAGATATTAAGAAACATGAACAAGTGAAAAACTAAAAATGCCTGCACTATGTGAAAAAAGTCCCCATATGGAGTACGTGTGAAACATAACTAGTGTCTAAAAAAACACTTGTACATTCTATGATCTTTAACATACATATGACTCTTCTGCAAAGGCCAGTCATATACAGTAGGCATAAGTACATGGTACTTACATTTTTTGTACAGCTCTTGGAATTGTTTCTTGTGTTTCAGGATAATCTGTAGTTGACCAAAGGGAATATTACCCTGGCAAAGAGAACTGACCAAATCACCTAAAGTAGCCTGGGACATGCTCATAATTTGATTGGCCTCTTCATTTAATTTGTCATGACTCCAGTCTCCTGAAGGGAAAAAAATCACAGTCTGTTAGCTATACCGTACAGTATGTGTTGTTATGTTATAAGTGCATGGCCATAGTTTAAACATGACAAGTTGCTTTATTGTCATTGTATACATTTGGTTGTATAAACCATCAATGAGTCAAGTAAATTGAATAATACTGATAAGCAATTATATACCAATACTGGTCACAGGGTCAGGGGCACCAAAAACTCATCTATGCCTATGGGAACTGTAGGATTACAAATTTATAAAATGTTAAATCTAGCTTCCAACGTAATAGTATATAAACTGAAAGAGTTATGTAC
>JAQQZT010000006.1:18669042-18682664 GCA_030068275.1 Clarias platycephalus | reverse complement strand
ATATATACACAGTTACTGATATAGATATCTATAAAATCACAATACTGAAATAGATTACTTTAAAATACATAAATACAGTAGATACAAGATGATTCAGAAATCATGACTGACAGAAATCATGACTGACAGAAATTCATCCTCAGTAAGAACCATACAATACAATCTGAAAATTTAACCCACGCACCTGTTGCTACCACTGTGACAAATTTCGATCCAAAGTCACCATCAGGAGAGAGCCGGCATGGATTAGCATTCTTGTTCTGGAAATGTCCCGCCGTGATGCACTCCTCAGAGCTCAAAAAGTATGAGTCCTGCACAATTAATACATTAAAAAAATGGGTTACTTTTATGGATTAATGGTAAAGCCTCTCTATACACGGTTTTGTTTAGACAGGCAATTTGTCTTACCTTGTTTCTACTGTAACGCACTGTGCCTATTCTTGTATCCTCCGACAGCAGGTCTGTGAAGATCCACCCCACCTGGGAGCATACAAAAATAATAACCTTCTAGTTCACTCTTGCCTAATCCATTTTATATCATACACTCAGAAATCAGCAAAAATAACATTCTAACAAGCATACTAACATAAATGTAAAAATATATATATATAATAATAAATCCAGATAGAGCAATGGAGTTACCTTGCAGAGGCCAAGTTTAGCAGCAATCTCCTCCACTGCTGCAGCTCTGGGGTCATCAATGAGCTCCAGGCTGTTTTGAGTTCCAATCTGATACCAAACACACAAGAAACATTTAGGTATCTAATTGTAAATAAGGTTAAAATGTGCCAAATTTGTTCATGTGAAATATGAAGCTAATTATACGCTATATGGCCAAAAGTATGTGGACACCTGGCCATTACGCTCGTGTGTTTTTTGATCAAACCGTTAAATACGAATCCCTCTATGCTGTTATAATAACCTCCACTCTGCAAAAAAAAAAAAAAAAAATTTAAAAAAAGGCTTTCCACCAGATTTTGGAGCATTCTACCACAAGAGCAGTAGTGAGATCTAATAGTGCGGTCACACAGTCAGGTACCAGGTGATCCCTAGTGTGTCCAGTGGGGTTGAGGTCAGGGCTCTGTTGTGGTCACTCGAGTTCTTCTGTTTTCAAATTGACAAATTAGTATCTTCATGGAGCTTTCTTTGTGTATGGGGAAACTGTAATACTGAAAGGTTTTGTTTTTTTAGTTCGCTTAGTAGCTAAAGTATACAAAGACATTCTTTACAACTGTGTGTTGGTGGAACAGTATGGGGAAGAACCACATGTGTCTGCATATTTTGGATCCTTTAGTGTGTTTTAATTTGCTCTATTTTTTTCCTCTTCTTTTTACTAATAACAGTTGTCATCATCATTTTCATTTGTTCACACTCTTTGTGATGCAAATGTAACAGAGTCATTGCAGCACCTTAAATAAGTACAAGTGGTCTTCAAGTCATGAGGTAAATGAAGGCGCAAAATCGATTCATCGATTTTACCGATTAATTGTACTGTGCAAGCACAGTACAATTACGAGACTCTTTAGCGAAGCAAAACATTTGAATTGTGTAAACGTATAAGCCAGAGACAATAGCTGTGACAACACATGACAGGCAGAGGCATTGTGTGCTTGCATCATGCTACCCAACTAAAATCTTTAACCCTACATTAAAACATTTTCCATCAGAAAAAGTTCACCTGTGGTGGTTCGTAAATGGCGGCCACCTCAGCGCGGATTCCCAGTGGAATGTCTTTATGTTCTGTGTAACGGCCATACAGGTAGCCCATCCGCTGACTTCCTGTCTTTCTCCAAAAGTCCAAGAAACGGTCTGCAATGGTGTGGTTCTCAAACATGATGTTATCCACGTGTCGGTATTTCTGTAACGGAAACCAGCTTTTCCTTAGCTTTATACTCATTATAGGACAACCGAGATGCAGAACACTTTACTCTATTAGCAAAAAGTTTCAATGACAAAGGTATAAAGAGTATACTGTAAGTAGGATGCTGTTAGTCATAATTTCTTTTAATAACTTATAGCTTGAAAATACCTGTCTGTTGAGTGTGATAGCACTGGGCTGGCACTTGGTGCAGATGCCCTCAGGCCAGGGCAAATGGCCCTCACAACCTGACTTGATCTTACAACTGATGTTCTCCAATGCTGCAAACTTCCCTCTGAGAAGATGGAAAAGAGATAAAAAAAATTAAAAAAAACATTCAGTAGTTACGTGATGCATGCAAAAAGAAATAAACAAGCAGACAGACAGAGAAAAATTTCAAATTCCATCTTGATGTGTTCTTACTCTTATCTTACACCCACCAATTATTTTTTCGCTGATATCTTAAATGTCCAGACAAACCAAGTTTACAGTTTTATTATATGTATAGATGATGCACACCCAGCCTGACAAAACTTTGCCCTAGATGGTGTGTAGAGTAAAGAATGTTTAATGCACCTTTAAAGCAAAACGTCCTGGGGTGTGAGCTACCCATATTTTCACTTATAAAGTCAAAACCCTGTAAAGAGGCTCACTTGTCTGCTCCTCCTGTCAGTTTGCGAATGTAGGCGTGGAACGACATGTGTTTGACAGGCGGGTCAAGATGATTCAGGTAGTCTTCGTCAAAAGGCTGTCACAGATGAAAAAAAGAATAAGAATTTTTTTTTTTAACACAGAAATGACTTTTTTCCACCTACAGTGACTCGGGTATGAAATATGAAATGAAGCATTTGAGGGGGAAAAAAATCTTCATATTCATGTTCTTACCTCTAAAGGTACACAGTGAACACATTTCCCCATGGGACCATGCCGGCATCTAAAAATACACACACATGCATAGAGTTTACAGCACTGAGAGAAACCCATAATGTACCACAGATGCACTGAGAACACACGCAAGCATTGAGAAAATCTAGATTTTATTTATATAGGCTTACAGCTGGGGATCTCGGTTTCTGTATATCTTGCCATCCTGCTTGGCCAGATACTGATCAATCTCATCCTCTTGGACCTGAGGTGAAGAGTGTGAACGAGACATGGAGGATGAGGAAGAAGAAGACAGTGAGGAGGAGAAGTGAGGCTGTGCTGTGTCCATGTTCTCGCTGGAGGAACCAGCTGATGATGGGAAAAGAAAGAGCATGTCTCCATGCCTAGACAGAAAGATAGAAAAGTAGACAGAATGAAAACACACACTAAACAGTAAAAACATTATTTTTGTTGCAGTAAAAAAAAAAAAATCCCTTGGTGACAAATGTAATTTTTAGAATAGAAATACATATTAATTACAATCTTTGAGCCGACAAAACCTATGAAACTGTTTGCACAATTAAAGCTATTCTAATTCATGTACACGGAAGATCTGACTGTGCAGTGTGATATGATTATTTTAGTCTGTGCACAATAAATGCACCGCGTGTAATTGTGCAAATGCGCATGTACAACCCAGCCTTAGTTAGCTTACAACTGGGCAGATATTTAATGTTATCTAGTATTTGTGTGTGAATCAATACTGATGGTTCATGATGTGTTCAGGATGTGCAGACTTACTTGATTTTAAGCAGACTAAGGGTCTTGTTCTGAGAGACAATCTCGCCGGTCTTATTGCGGTTCAGGTAGACCGAAAACCCATTCGAGCTGAAGCCGAACTCTTTAGCAACCTTTTGGGGACAAAAATCAAAAGAAGAAAATGCTGTCTATCCTGTTAGTTCATTTTTTTAGAACAGAGAAAACAAAACTGCCCTGTCTGGTTTATCGAATGCAAAATGCCAAATTATCACGAGTTTATTTGTGGAAAGCAGGATATAAAGGCTGTTCTTGCTTAACGGAGTGAAAAAAGAAAGAACAAGTGAAAGAAAAAAGGAACACAGAGAACAAAAATAGTAGCTCCAGCAGCTTGGCAATAATCCCTGCACTGCAGCCTACTCAGCACAACTCACATACTCACTATGGAGAAATTACAACCGATACTATGATATCACTACTCTATAGCTCTGATAACTTAATATTAAAAAAAAAAAAAAAAACGTCAGACACCAGAAGGTGACCGCTTAAAGTCTAAAAGAATCTCAAGTGTGCATTAAATTCAGAACATTTTCAGGATGATGTCTAATTTAATTTACAAAGTTAGATGCAAGATTAGCCACAAATTCAAGCCCATTAAAGGATCAATTGTAATGCAGTTGTGTGTGAAATCTAATAGAGAACAGAGACTTGTGAGCTCGGTGCACTTAACAAAAAATAGATGATGAGAATATTTAACCAAGGTAATTATAAGTAGTTTTTGGGAGGGCATCAAGCTAGGGTTGCCAACCGTCCCGTAAAAGACTGTATTGATCGGATATGGTACCGTATTGTGTTCGATGTTTTTGAGAATCAAAGTGGGAGAGAAATATTATAGGTTAGGACACAGAGAATAGTATGAGACAAATGCATACAGTCACTGGTTAAAAGAAAAACCCCTCCTCTCCCTCAGACTGTCTGTCATGATCTCTCATGGGACTCTCATTGTTTTGTTTTTTTGCAATGGGGAGGGGGAGGGGGGAGGTTGGGTGTTACTGAGCATGCAGGAAAAATAAAGCCAAAGTTCAGAATGATGATAACATCTGTGCAATCGGTTTCATATCACTCGTTTGCCTGTCGTATTTTTTCACATCACATTTGGGGACATTTAATTTAAAATCACTCACATTACGAAATCACATGTCGTTTAAGAAGAATGTGCAAAATTTGCAACCCTAGTATTAATATACTGTACTGTACATATCACCTGTTTAAACAATGTCAGGGCTCATAAGGTTACAACAGAGTTAAAAAATTTTGACTAGTGAAAAGGACGTAACAGATGTAGAATAGCAGCAACAGGCAAAGGAGAAGGAGGGATTTGGAAGTAAAACAAAAAAAATACACTACAGTAATCTGGTTATAGAAAACGGTTTTCTGAATCACGATAATGTCGTTTCATCTAATGTATCGGGGACTTCAGGTGATGCAAGACCGTGCTTTAAAATAAACTTGATGTGAGAGGGCGGCTTTAGCTAAGACTTCTCCGCATCCAGGCCTGCTGTGCGTCACTCACCCCGTCTCCAGCTGTACTGAAACAACAGAACGTGATCCCAGTATTGATCTGCAGATTCGCTCCCTCTCTCCACATGAATCTTTAATTTGACTGCAGAGCTGCTGCTTCTTCTTCCGAGATGCGTTTATTTACACAAATACATGAACTCAAAAATCTAGCAATATTAGGTTGGTTATAATGAGCTCATGCTGTCACGGAGAGAAAGCAGCATGCAACTGCATGTATCTGACAATTCCCGCTGGTTGCTTCTTGCTGTAACATCTCCTAATCTATCCCAAAACATCTTCTACACCAGATATATACAATGACATTTAATTAGATAAAGCTGTCACTGAGAAGACAAAGATGAACTGTGAGGGCCTACGCGCTGCATTTTTTCAGAGCTGTGCACTTGTTGTCTCAAACAACAGCTGCTCTGTAATATGATCGCTGCGGTGAGCAAATCCTCTGTTAGCAAGTCTCGCTGGAAGCGTGCAGGACACAACAGCCTGCCATAAAGCCGCCCCTTCCTAAGTATTTATGTGATTCGACCACGCACTGCTCGGAAAGCAAAACTGAGTTCTCATCAATAAATCAGCCGCTATGAGCAGAATAAGCAAAGCTGTCTGAGCTGCTGGAAATGTCAAGAGACCTGTCCTTATAGCATTTGTATGACAGTAGGACTGTTAAATGATATCTGATCCAGTTCTGGACGAAAACAAATGATCCGCAATGAATGTGCAGACGATAAGTAAAATGTTCAAGTGTCTGTTTAGAATTCGATGGAACATTAATCAACAGTTTGGCTTAATTAATGACCTATTATGCTCTTGTTCAGTCTGTCAACACCACTGTCTTATTTGGTTATGTTTATGAATCATCATACGGAGTCGTCATTTCATGGATTCCGTAGGGACGAGCACGGAAATTCAAAATTAGTACATTTGTGTGTGCACACGTGTGTTCAAGATCTAGTGTGCTTCATACCTTCTTCAGAAAAGCTGCTGCAGTCTCACGCTTGGTTGAAGAGATTTTTTTCATCCCATCTGGAGACTGGACACGAATGATCTAAAAGCAAACAAACATGAAAATAAAAGTTATGAATCGGGTCAACCTGTCGGGTAGTTTCACATTTATTTCGGACAGAAATACTCTCGAACCAACGTACAGCAAAGGTTCTCCGAGCTGCTGGTGTAACCGCACATGTTTACCGGGTTTTTTCTAACTGTGAATCGGCACATCACCTGCATCACAGGTGAGTCTGATGACTATTGTATAGGGAAGGGAATCACATCACCAGGGCCAACCTGATATGATACGATACGATATTATCACGATACCTAGATGCCAATTCATTCTGTATTGCGATTCTATAAGCATCATAATTTTATAAATATATATATATATTTTGGAATTTATTACAATTAAAAAGTAACTTTGTTAATGTTTCGTACTACACTGGATGCTGTGCGGCCTGAAAGTGTGAGAATAGTTTAGAGCACACCACCTGTAGGATTATACAAGAAAAGCAACATTTTACCACCTAAAGCAAATAAGTATCATTAAAAAATATATTTTGAAGCCAGTGTAGTAGTACATGAAATGCTATAATCACAATACATTACTGAATAAATTTTCTTCCTACAATCTCTACTATCTTGCATCACACTAACCGAAGAAAACACTTTGATATTTGAAACTGAATTTTGCCGTGTCACTACGCTACCCTTGACTGATTTTCCTTATTTCAAGAGTATTCTAAACTCCCCTTAGTACATGAAATGCTATAATCACAATACATTACTGAATAAATTTTCTTCCTACAATCTCTACTATCTTGCATCACACTAACCGAAGAAAACACTTTGATATTTGAAACTGAATTTTGCCGTGTCACTACGCTACCCTTGACTGATTTTCCTTATTTCAAGAGTATTCTAAACTCCCCTCAGGCTAACAAAACTCAAATAAAGAAGGAATGGCTGTCAAAAAGTTACAAAGAAGTCATGTTTTATAGATTGAATTATACATGCTAATTCAGTCATTATACATTTATTATAATAATAAGATTATATGTTTATCATTATTATGTTGTAATTCATGGTTAAAAGCTGACTAATGTATATGTT
The DNA here is from genome assembly GCA_030068275.1 of Clarias platycephalus. NCBI lineage: Eukaryota > Metazoa > Chordata > Actinopteri > Siluriformes > Clariidae > Clarias > Clarias platycephalus. Next base: position 18,675,505 of record JAQQZT010000006.1, on the reverse strand, counting down.
AGCTACATATCTTTTAAAATGGGATGGAAATTGGGAAATGCAAATATTATGAACAAGCACATTTTTAGCTATTAAATATACTTTTATTAAAAGAATCTAAAGATGACAAAAACATTAATATGATGCTTAAAAAGAAATTACCATTTAATGTAGAGTGAATCAATATATCTATTGATCTGGGTGCGCAAACCTTTAAACAGTGTTTAAAAATACATCAGATCAGATACCACCCCCAGTATTAGTTTCACAGCAAATTTAGATTAAATGTACAGCAAGTCTTGTGGCTTTATTAATTGAAATGCAGACATCAATCTTGCAGACTTACAGATCTGTATCAAATTAGTAATGAAGGATTTGATCAGACTATGTTACACAAAGCATCTACAGCCCAAGCTGGTCAGAGGATCGGAAGAAATCTGAATCACATATACATTGTGGTCGACAAGCAACAAATCGTGATATTTCACATGAGGAGTGAAATGAACACACTGCACACATTTACGGCAACTGACAGACACCCTTAACCAGCTTACATTTTTATCTCATTATACTGCTCTCACCATACTGGTGCAGTAAGTAAGATTAGTCCAAGGTTTTTTTTTTTTTTTTTTGTTAAGTACAAGTTGTTTTTGGATAATTAGAGGATTCCCCTTTTCCCACTAAACCACGCCCACTTCATAATCCCCACCCATGCTCTCGAAGCCCCGCCCTCAGACTCTCTGACAGCCCGCTGAGCACTGTGTACAAAATGACTGACAGGAGGTCCAGCCAAACACAAACAAGCATTACGGAGCAGAAAAAACCTGTTTCCTAAACAGGTTTTCTCAGCCACTTAATACATTTCTGCAAAACCATTCGACAAACCATTACTTTAATAATGCTTTAATAATTTTTAGATTATTTATGAGTAAGAACTTCACAAATAATCATTTATTAGACCTTTAAGTAAATGCAAACTGAACAGTCGTGGTTAAAGTAGGACACCAAACTGTATTTTCTAGCCAATTTAACTTTTAAAGTATAAGATGTTAAACCTGTTACTAACCGATAACATTTAGTAATCAGTAATTAAATGTCCCATTGTTTAGCAGCTGAAGTGGAGGGGGGCTTATTTCTCACACAACCGAGTCCTCTAAGCCTGAGCTCATAAAAACATCTACCTCAGGCTTTTCCACACAGCTAAGCGTGTCCACTCCTTACTAATCCCCCACACCGCGTGCCCCTTCACTCCTGCCCCTGTATTCCTACCCCTTATCTCATACAGGCCCTGACTCTTCTGACCGTTAGCTTGCTAATCACTTAGCATCACGCTAACATTTCTGCTGCCTCATCACCCGGAATAAACTGCACAATTCACTTCCTTATGCTTCCCCCCCGAATGACCAGGAGCTAATCAAACCTGCACAAATAGATACTTACGATGTTTTCCGACATGTTTACTCGGGCCTGGGATCCCGGAACCTGAACTCAGATAACAATATTAGCGTTTACAGTACCGGCTAGAAATGTTACAGTCTGTGCGAAACTCAACTCCATAACTCTGCGCTGTGTGTGAAAACGGCTACAGGGTAACAGAAACTTCCGGTGCCTTATTTGTTTTTCCAATAGTTTTCAGACAAGCCCCGCCCTCTATGCTATTATTGGGTAATAGTTCATATTTTTAAAAAACATACGTTGCTCATTGGACCAAAAAGCATAGGGGTGCTCCTTCAACCAATTGTAATGCAAAAGGTGGGCCACTGTGGTAGTCGTCTCCCTTAGAGATGCGGGAATACGAGTGGGGTTTAGTAATATGTATTTGTGACTGCTGCCGGAAGTATGTCGATTTCAAAATTAAAGCTTTCTTAAATTCTACCACTGAGATAAAAGAGACAAAATAATCTTGTCCTCTCAAGCTATTAATATAAAATATTTTTGTTAATAAATAAAAATAAATAAATAAAAATAAATTAATAAAAACCTGTTAATCATTGAATTCAGGTGTTTCAGTCAGGCTACTTATCCCCACTAAAGGGCAATCTTAATGCTTCAGCATACCTAGATACTGTATTATGCACAATGCTATTAAACTATCATTTAATTATTACAAAAATTAAATACAGCACCTTTTAATAGCATTTGATTAGGATAAAAACCGGCTGCAAGTTATTATAAAAATCCATGCTTGCGATTTATCCAAAAACAGTAAAGCAACATTAAACATTAACTTTAAACATTAACTTTTTACTATAAATAAATAAATAAACTGGCCAAAGTATTCCTACCTGATTGTGTTGACACACATCTGATGGCGGTTTATATATAACAGAGGTTTGTTTGTTTTTTTCGCTTGTTTGTGTATTTTTTTGGACAGCAGGCAGCGAGCGGTGCATGGCTGGTGGGTTTTGGTGTTTTCACAGGTATTATCAGCCGACTATCAGCCTTTATGTCATGCTGTGGGCATGTCACAGGTGATTATCAGCTTTCATGTCATACTGTAAGGATGTTACAGGCGGACCTCACCGACTGTAATGGTAGCAGCGCCATCATCAAATTTTGTGATCGTGTCACAGGCGATCCTCACCGAATTAAACAGCAGGCAGCGTTGTCTGCAGCGAAAAACGTGCTCATCAGGCCAAGCTCATAGCTACGGAAACCCAGGATCAGACTGCATTGAGTCTACAGACACGGAGTAATATGACAGGCAGAAATAAAGGCTGCCGAAACATTGGAGCAGCGTGAGGAGCGGCAGTGAGTTGACCTCATTTATGCAGATGGAGTCACAGGTAACCTCCAGTAAGTTACTGTATAAGAGAAAAGGTCTTTGAAAGATATGAAAGCTTTTACAGATACAAAACCAATAAATTTTACTGTAAACATTTATGCATCATTTTACACTTCGGTACTTTCAACTTTCACATCTTCAAAACATTTTTAATGTAAACAGGTTTTAGCATTGCACTCTTTGAATCCGTTCATATTTTTAAAACCACTGAATTGTGATTTAGGCGGCACAGTCGCCTTGCACCTCCAGAGTCAGGGCTCGTTACCCAGCTCAGGTCTATGTGCATAGGATGTGCAGGTTCTCCACATGCTTGGTGGATTTCCTCTGGGTACTCCGGTTTCCTCCCACAGTCCAAAGACATGCAGATTAAGCTAACTAGCAGTCCTAATTTCCCCATAGTGTGTAAATGTGTATGCAAGGGTGTGGATGTTTGTGTGCCCTGCAATGTATTGGCACCCGTTCAGGCTGTACCCTGCCTTGTGCTCCTGGGATAGACCACAAGCCCCCCGCAACACTGTACACAAGATAAAGCGGTATAGATGATAAAAGAATGATAAACGCATTACTGAAAAAAATCTAGAGAGTCTAAATCTCTAGAAAAAAAAAGTGACAGTGATTAGTCACAAGTAAGCTAGTAATCAATTAAGATGATAGGTATGATGACTATAAGCTCCAATTTACTATTTAATTACTTTATTATTATTATTTTATTATTAAAACTACACAAGTATATTGCTATACATGCTTTAGGTACTGTTTATTTATATATATAGGTACTATTATTTATTGTAGTGCATTATGCACTCAACACATTCAGACTAATCAAAATAAATAAAATGGATTATTTATTTAATGTAAGAAAACTTCAGCAAATTATATAGAAACAATAGGCAAATGGAAATGTATTAATATCATGGAAATCTGGACACATAACAACCAGCAAAATTTTTTCCCTTTTTGTAAGCTTTATTTTTATCTCATCCTGTAGAAACGAAACACTGTTATTTGAGTCATTAATTAAACACAGTCATGGAATAGAGCAAATTGTGTGTCAAAGCTTTTATGTGTTTGGAGTCTCTGGAGCAAACGTGATCAGGGAATAAAATGATCTAGGGAATAAAATGCTGGAAAACCTTCCTAACAATCTTTATGTCATCCAAGTACAGAGATTTTAGAAGTATGATAGTTGACATACATATCTGAGATTATGCAAAATGCTGTATTACAGTGTAATGAGTCCTGTGAGGGTTTGTGTGAAGTATAATGTAAAGTAGAGTGTGCCACTATAAATATATTCAAATGTTACTAATCAAAACACATGCACACACATGCACACACACTGCACAGCAAAACCACTTTTTAAATTCATTTTAAAAGTAAAAATTAATGAATGAATAAGGAAACCTATAAAAGGAACATGCAATTAATTTTTACAGAATATAGAACAGAAATCAGTTTATGATGGATTAATATGCACATGAGCTATGCAATGATACTTGACTAATAGGAATTTGGTGGAATTTTAGTGAAGTCATCAAGATGGCAGCTACAATAAGGATAAACGATCCTATGATGAATATGAAAGATAATGAATAACAACCTATGTAAGTGTGTAGTTAAATAAGACACAGAACACAACAATTTAACACTTTTCCATTCATAATCGCCTTAACCATGCACACTTCAATCAAAGCATTTGAATAATGCATTGCATTCGAATGTGGCTTTGAGTTGCTGTCCTGTCTTCAGTAATTCAACTGCTAAATGACCCAAGCTGTAAACACATCAGGTAGTACTCAGATTGCAAGACAGCCAAGAAAGTGACCATTTGTTGTTGGGGTTTTTTTCTGAGAAGATCTAATCTTAAAAATGACCATGTTTGGAAGTCTAAGCTTAGTAGTATATCTGAAAAATAAGATTATAAAAAAAGTTGAAAGAGGGTTAGAGTCAAGTGGAATAACGTACTGTATAATGAGTCAGAAATTCAGCAAAATTGGTAGAATTATTATTATACATTTAAAAAATGCATCTGCAGTCGTCTACATTTGTCTACAGGAGTACAGTATGAGTTTTTTTTATTTAAAAATAAATGAATAAATAAAAGCTGGATAAAGCTAAGACACGTGAAATGAGAAGCCGAGCATTTCACGGGTGCGACGCTTGTACTCACTTTGAGGCTGTCTTGCTTGCTTAAGTTTGAAGTTCTGTTCCAAAAGAAAGGAGGAAATAGAAATGAAAGGTGACATCCAACGGGAACGGAGAAAAAAAATGGAATGGAGAGTGAGAGAGTGAAATCTGACACACAATAAGTCAAATACAGACAGATCTGTATTAACTCAGAGCAGAAAATAAAGAAACAGTGGACACTTTAGTAAGTTTGTTTTTTGCTTCAATTTTTTCTCCCATTTTTGTAATGTTCCTTGGTGAATTGTGTGGAGCAAATGGACCCAGCGGAGCCTATGCTCAGAGTGGAGGCAGAATGGAAGGGGAAAAGTGAAGAGGCTTTTGGGAAGATGGTCGACTCAGATGATGCCGTATTGAGCCAGCTCGTGCAGCTCCAAATGGCTGAAGGCCTCCCAGGGGCAGATGACTGTGATGTCTGTGGGTAAGCACGCACAAGGTCACTTACATACAGTAAATGCTCTCTAAACGCATATAATGCAACATTACACATCACAGCCACGGTTTAACTTCTATTATTGTCCCATAGAATCTCATGAGATTTTATAACCGAACTGCACACTTGGTTTAATCTTTACCACAGCAGTATAAACCAAATTGCTGAAAATGGACATAGAATTACAAAGGTTAAGCAACATCTTTAACTTAATTGGTGCTGTCCTTTGTAGACAGCTGCTGAACAGCCTTTCACTGCCCGTCTGGTTATCATAAGCAGCTTGTCAGGTAAGCCGCACTCATACCTTTATAATCTGACATAGTGCATACATAATGAGTTACGAGCAGCGTGAACAGCGTGGTCTGTTCAAGGTGCAATATAAATCAATCTCAAGGACTTCGAATACGCGCAACCAGGAACCAAAGAAGAGTGATATTGAGATGATGCTAAAAGACATACTGTATAAGGAGGTGATAAAGAAAAGGATGTACTTACCGGTGCCTAAACCTTCCATACCAGGGATATCATCTCCAAATCTGATGAGGCCAGCAAAAGAGTTATTAACTAATATGCTAGGTAAATAATGAACTGCATTGCATTATGAATACTAGTTAATAGAAAGTTTTTAATGATTTCACTCTAAATAATAATAATAATAATAATAATAATAACATTTTAAACCAGACTTACCCCTGTATACCCTTCTTTGGTGGCTTGCTTTTAAACTGGCGAGTTTGCCTCTGTTTAAATTTGGGTGGGCCCTTTCGGGGCGTGGCTGGCCCACCTGTCACCCGAGTGGCTGACTTAAATTCAGATTTAGGGGGCTCAAGATTCATTGCTGATGTTTGCTTTAACCCCTTCTGTGGTCTTTGTCCCTGATGTAGAGCTTCAGTATAATATTACTACAGAGAGAGAGGAGGAGGTGCATTTGTGAGTTGGTGGTCATTTCATCATATTTGTCACACATTATTTACACACGGAGTTTGCATGTTCTCCCTGTGTTCAGTGGGTTTCCTCCGGGTACTCTGGTTTCCTCCCACAGTCCAAAGATATGCAGGTTAGGCTAATTGGCGTTCCCAAAT
>JAQQZT010000006.1:18656628-18668942 GCA_030068275.1 Clarias platycephalus | reverse complement strand
CCTGGGATAGGCTCCAGGTCCCCCGCGACCCTGAATACAGGATAAAGCGGTATAGAAAATGAATGAATGAATGAATTAATATTTACACACATCTATGGAACGTCTGAGCAACACTGAATTTTTAATAGGTACAATTCAGAATTACTCCTATTCTTCCTGTACATAGTGCGTACACTGTCCTGGACTTGATCCATAATCCTCTTACTGATCACTGACAAATGAATCTGATGATGGATGCCTCACTAGGGCTCTGATCCAATGGAGGAGCTTGAAACAGGGACAGAACCCAGCGGTGACCCAATTCACTTAAGCCTGGGTTCAAGTTAATAAGCTTCCAGTGCTACTGATCATCACATGAACTAATCTTATTACACAAAGGGACAATGATGGAAGTACAGTATTAAGCTCTCAGAAAAGAGCTGAGTCAAATAAAATGTGTTGAGCTGATCTACTTCAGTGACGAACACACAGGCTCTGCTATAGTTCCATACGTTACAATACACAGGCTAATAATCACTATATAAAGATTAAGTCACATGTACTAATGTACCTTACAGCATTTTTATTGTTTCCGAGGGGGGGGGGATTCCCCAGATCTCAATACAACCTAGCATCCATGGGATGTACTGGACAAACAAGTGTGATCAATGTAGAACTTGGCCTGGTGCCAGACGCCACAGAACATTTTCAGAGGTCATGTGGAGTCATGCCTTTTGGGGTCAGAGCTGTTTTGGTGGCACAAGAGGAACCAAAAACCTAGGTAGTTTTAATGTTATGACTGATATACTGTATGTAAGGATCTTGAAAAGTATTGAAAAGTTAAAGACAGAATTGGAGGGAGTATGTTTTATTAAAGCTGTTTTTATTGGGAAATGATTTGTGTTTGGATTTCCTGTTTAAATCATTCATTTATCTTCAGTAATTGTTTTATCCTGTTCGGGAAATGAGGCAGAAATACAAACTGGATGTGATGCCAATCCATGCACACATATTCACACCATACATAACAGCGTAGACAATACCTCTAAAGTGAATTTTGGTAAGTTGGAATAAAAAGAACCCAGGAAAGAAATTACATGGATATTAGAAGAACATAAAACTCCACGCAGATCCTAACCCCATCTTAGAATTGAACTGGAAACCTTGGAGCCCTGATGCATCATCCTACCAGATGTTCCACCAGTTAATTCCATTACAAGAACAAGGTGGTTTTTAGACTTTGCCATACAAAATAACAGAATCTGCTGACACATATTGCAAATCTTATTCCCCGGCATTTCAATGTGTACCAGAACAATGCATCATATATTCCACAGATCTATTGAAATGTAATATATCATAATCTGCAGAGCTCTAAACCCCTCTGACATCTAAACAAACAAAAAAAAACCTAAACATGAGTTTGCAATCTGCAGAGTTTTCAACGCATGAAGGAGTTCCACAGCCGTCTAAAACTCTACTCACCTCTGCAGCTGACTTCCAGCTTGTTGGTCTGCAGCAGCGCTTGTTCTACAGTATGTTCTACTTCTTTACTGGAGGAGAGGGTATCTACACTGGGCTTTCTCAGGAAGAGCCTGCTGGTGGGATGTTTTTATCCTCTGACACCTCAGCAGATTAAGAAAGGGACGCCTACACACCTCTGATCTCATATCCGCGTTCTAGATGAATTTGCTGTGCATGTGTGTGTGTGTGTGTGTGTGTGTGTGTGGGATGGGTTGTTGAGGACAAAGTTCTGGAAAACTATCAATTATGGTTTGCTTATAATAAGGCCATATTTTCAACACCGAAAGAAGCACACTTATCTGTTATTTGAAAAAACAACAACATAGAAATACATTACTTCTTTGAATATTTTTAGAGGTGGCTCTCCACCAAAAACTGGGACACCAAACAGGCAAGACAGACAAACCTGGTGGAATTTCAACCTAAAATATGATTAATATCATAAAAAAGCTGTGGAAAGACTATACTTGGCCTTTTATTCACCTAGAACTACAGTTAACATATAAGAACTCATATTTACTGTAACATTTTCAGGAACTTGTTAGCAAAGCCAAATTCCAACGTTAAATAACTAATTATTTTACATAGATATTATAACACAAAATAATTAGTGCAAATGATCTGTTGCTGTGTAGCATTTACTTTTAGATATCATTTACATTTACATTTTACATTTACCTCTAGGCATTTGTCAGACGCTGTTATCCAGAGCGACTTACAAAAGTGCTTTGTAGTTTCTGTTATTGGATAGATACTTACATTTGGTTACTAGGTACAGTACTAAGGTCCAGCAGTACAGGTACAGCCAAGAGGACCATGGTAACTCTGGAGGAGCTGTAAAGATCCACAGTTCAGGTGGGAGAATCTCTCTACACGACAACATTTAGTCATGCACTCCAAAAATTTGGCCTTTATGGAATAGTGGCAAGATGACATACAGTATAGAAGAAAGCTATTGTTGAAAGAAAGCCATAAGAAATCCCTTTTGCAGTTTACTACAAGCCATGTGGGGGACACAGCAAACATGTAGAAGAAGGTTCTCTGCTCAAATGTGACTCGTTTTGGCCCGAACACACCATCCACTATGAAACATGGTGGTGGCAGCACCATGTTGTGGGCATGCTTTTTAAACACACATCCAGAGCTACATTGGAATGGTGAAGATCAAAGAATATGCATGTGTTAGAATGGCCCAGTCAAAGTCCACACCTAAATCCAATTGAGAATCTGTGGAAAAACTTGAAAATTGAACATTCTTAAATGGGTTAAATGAAATATATTTTAAAAATCTGTAGGTACATTATGTCATATAGATCTTATTCTCCCAAAAGCTGTCTCTAATCACATAATTTTTATTACCATAAAAAATCTTTACATTGTATGTTCCCTTTACATATAGAAGCATATATTTAATGAACAAGTGATAGTTCTTGCACCAGAGAATGAAAGGGTAGGCCCTGTCGCAGATAACTGACAAAAGTAGCATTGCTCCGTGTCAGTGGTAAGGATTTGTCACACCAAGTTCTGACACGACCATCTGTTACTTTAGCTAGCTAACCACAGGTAAGATGTTCTGCTAACCAGGTATCATATCATAGTGATAGTGAGTGTTGAAGAATGAAAGGGTAGGCCCTGTCGCAGATAACTGACAAAAGTAGCATTGCTCCGTGTCAGTGGTAAGGATTTGTCACACCAAGTTCTGACACGACCATCTGTTACTTTAGCTAGCTAACCACAGGTAAGATGTTCTGCTAACCAGGTATCATATCATAGTGATAGTGAGTGTTGAAACAAGACATTTAAACAAGTATTTAAACAAGACATTTAAGTCCTCAAAGTATCTTAAAAAATAAAAAAAGATTACTAAAGTTAAAGGTCAGTCGAATGAGTTCTTAATCTGTACTAAATTATTAATAAAAGGTATTTAATTAGCAACTTGTCATAAACAGCATTGCCAGTGTTTAAGACTAAAATCGGCTTACGTTGAACTGTGTGAAAGGGTGTAAAGTTGTTTAGGTTGCCTCATAAGTTTATGCTTGATTAGAGAGCATAGAGCTATCATGTGTTTAGGGGCTTATCTGTATGATTACTTTGAATGATACATTATTTAGATAACATGAATACAAGTAAATATGAAATATTGCACTTCGTCCCCTGGTGAAGTCCTCTCTGGACCCTCTTCAGTTTGCCTACTAGCCTTTCCTGGGAGTAGAGGATGTCATAATACATCTGCTTCAGTGTACATCTGTGTAACGATGATGTTATTTGACTTCTCTAATGCCTTCAAAACCATTCAACCAACAGTGCTGGGGGAGAAGCTGAAGAACATGCACATAGACACTTCCTTGGTTTCCTGGATCATGGACTATCTGACCTGCCGTCCTCAGTATGTTCGATTACAGAACTGTGTGTCCGAGACTGTGATCTACAGCACCGCAGCTCCTCAGCGGACTGTACTGTCTCCTTTTCTTTTCACTCTCTATACATCTGACTTCAGATATAACTCAGTCATGCCATCTGCAGATGTTTTCTGACGACTCTGTCGGCAACATCTCTGAGTACTTGTCTGTGACAGACTTCGTTTTCTGGTGTGAGCGTAATCACCTACAACTTAACATCAGGAAAACAAAGTAGATGGTGGTAGATTTCAGGAGAAGTAAGACCCCTGTGACTCCTATGTGTATCTATCCGGGGAGATAGTGGACATGGACTCAGAATACAAATATCTGGGAGTTCATCTGGACAATAAACTTAACTGGTCACATAGCACAGCAGCTATCTACAAGAAAGAACAGAGCTGGTTGTATTTTCTGAGAAGGCTCAGGTCCTTTAATGTCTGCAACACCATCCTACGAATGTTTTATGAAACCTTTGTGGCGAGTGTCATTTTTTTATACTGTAGTTTGTTGGGGCTGCAACATCAAAGTGTCAGACAGAAATAGACTGGACAAAGTATTTAAAAGGGCCAGATTGGTGCTAGGAATAGAGCTTGACACTGTGGAGCTACTGTAGTAGCGAAAAGGTGGATTCTGTCCAAAACACGATCCATCTTGAACAATCCTTCCCACCCGCTATTCAGTGTTTTCTGACCAGAACAGCAAATTCAGCCAGAGACTGATTATCACTAAGTGCTCTACAGAGCGCCACAAAAGATCTTTTCTCCCTATGGCCATAAAATTATACAACTCTTCTCTGTAACATGGACACTATAGAGAGAGTTGCTGTTAGTAACAATAATACAGTATTATTACGTACCTGGACAATTTGTGCAATGCTTTTAGGCCATACCACTTTTCAAGTGCAATTTCAGATTTTATTTACACGTATAACTTACTTGTGCAATATTTACTTAACAATGCTCTTGGACATACCACTCTGCAATTACCATAGCAATCTCTGAATTGGCCATATAACTGGTGCAATATCTTTTCTTTTTTACTCATGTGCAATATCTTTATATATAATTATGTTTAGTGTGCAACTAAAGATTTAGGTTTTTATTTATTTATTTTTTTGTCTAATTTATTTATTATTCGTTTCCTTTCCTCCTGTAAACGACTGTAGGCAACTGTAACCAAGTACTGTATAAGCAATTCCCTCTGGGATTAATAAAGTTCTTTGAATCTTAAATCCTGAATTGTTGAATATCTGTCCCCAGAGGGAATCTGGTCATGACAAAAGGTGTGTATAGAGACTAGAATCCTATCTGATGTAGCTAAATGGTCACTCAGGTAAGAGGTTTTGTAATTTTTTAATGGTGAGTGTAATGTGAAGCTCCAGGGACAAATAAAGACCATGTGCGCCAAGCATGACACCCTAAGAATCTTTACTTGGTTCATTCCCAAATGGTTTGTAGCCAAGCATTTATCATGGTGCTTATAAGGGTCTAGACAGTCCCATTTGTCAAAGACACTGTATATTTTTTCTATTATTGATAAGCATATGTGTATAAAAAAGGCTTTTAATACTTGGGCAATAGTGGCTCATTTATTTTGTAATAATTGAGTATTCAGTTTGGTAACTGAGTTGAAAAATCGGACTCCAGACTACGAGAAAACCACTACTTGGCCTCCTGCTCTTTTTGGATAAAAGTGCTTTCACAAAACAAATGTAAAACAGAAAATATCTATCTGAATACAACACATTTGTGCAATACATAGTTGACTATATAAAACGTATAGATGCATGACTCAACTGCATTAAGTTATCCTAATCAGACTTATCCAATCACAACTGTTTCAAGCTGTGTCTTCGCTGGTAAAATATAATAATAATCAAATAGTAGTCACCTGCAGAGACAGCATACAAAATGTCTGTTAATGGACCAGTTGCATCCTGCACAAAAAAAAGTTAATTTCCATCAAAACGGATCTTTTATGAGCTCCGTGTCACATAGTGTTACTAAAATGTCTCTCCTAAACGCCATTTCCTCACTACTCATAATCCGCTAACCCACTTCCGGAGCTCTCCTACATTTTAATGGAGAAGATTTCCTATTTTGAGAATGTTGATAAAATGCTTTTACTCCTGAACGGAGGATCAAAACTGCATCACTGAGAATTTTGCCCACTTATACCCATATCTCACCTACTCGGTTTTGCGCGGTGGCCGTAAGTACGGTTCATCATGATTTACCGCAAGTTTTGGCGCTGATTTCCATCTTTCCGCGTGAAAAATTAAACGTTAAATGTTTAATTTTTTTGGCTGGCCCTCACGGAAGCTCGTGGACCTTGCAGAACACCGCATCTCACCGTAAGTCAAATCACATAGGTGAGATAAAGGTATTAGGAGCAATTTCCAACTCTGTCATGCTTAGTAAATATGGGCCCAGATGAGTTTTCCTGCTGAAAGAGCTACTGTGACTGGTTTTGAATGTGGGATTTGGCAGGAAGCTGCTATCCCCTTTTTCCAGTACTACAGACCAAGACTGAATCTTACTGGCCTACTTTCACATGAATGTATCTGGTAGGGATCTGAACTGATGATGTAACTCAGGGGTCTCCAAATCCAGTCCTGGAGGGCCAGTGACCAGCACAGTTTGTAATTCACCAACACCTAAACACACCCACTGAACCTAGTAATTAACAGATTAGTTAAATCAGCAGTGTTTGAGAAGAAGAATCACCAAACTGTGTAGGACACTGGCCCTCCAGGACTGGATTTGGCGACCTCTGATGTAACTGAAGAATCTTATAACACATTTGGTATTAATAGGAAAAACAGACCGCCACAAGCCCATGGTTTCACTAGCAAAACAGACTTAAGATGTGTCTCCTGCTACACACTACTTATCATCTCATAATGGCTCCATAAATAAAACTCAGTCATGCAAATAATAAATAGGAAAAAAATAAATAAATCATGATTTCTTCAGTAGCCGGATCTCCATTCTGAGGTAAGTCTTAAGGTTCTCATCATGAACATTGTCTTCCATGGCAGCCAGTGCTTTTTCTCCACCGTCCCTGTAGTACTTCAGCAGCTCCGCAGCGTACTCGATCCACACGCAGTTATGGCAGCCGCTCATGCAGCAGCACGTCGGAGGAGATGGAGGACCTGGATCTACGGTGTCTGTACGACTCTGTGTTAAAGCAGCTGGGAACTGGGAAGTGTTTGGACCCATGCTGTTGCACAGGAAGTGATGAGGAGTACACTGTAGAAGTTTGCTTTGGGGAAATGTGGTACTGATATAGAAGGGCTTCTTCGTTATGCCTACCAAGTGGAAGACAGATAGCTGTTGGAGAAGAGGATAAGATGCTATTATAATATATAAAGCGAGCATTTAGGCTAGAGCTGCATTAAGGTTTCTGGTTTAGACTCCTTATAAAATGGCGCTTGTTTACATCCAATTTCTTATGCAACAACTAAATATATTAGTTCCAGATAACTAAGATGGATACAGACCCTCTGGAAGCATCTGAAAGACATCCAGTTAAAGAGCGATTTAGAGCTGCAGCATAACATCATGTCATCCCTCGAAAATGAAAACAATCTTATTTCAGAATTAGCTAGCGTCCATGGATGTCGCCATTGTTTTGGTCTCGTGACAGCCACTGTGATTGACGTAAAAGCTGCAGCGACCAATCAGAGTGAAGATCATTTTGACGCGCGCTTGGTGGGCGGGACATGTATCTCGTAGTGATACAGAACCATAGTTACCCGATAGAGGGCGGTAAAAGAGTAGATAAAACATAGAACCCGTTTAGGACGTGGTTTGCAATTATCGAGAAGTACACTTTGTGTTAGAACAATGAAGCTATCAGGTACTCTACACTGTTTAGACTTGAGTGGTGTAGTGGTTAGCACTATGGCATCACACCTCAAGGGTTCAATTCCCACCTCAGAGTTAGCATGTTAGCATGTTCACTCCGTGCTTGGTGGGCTTCCTTCCGCAGTCCTAAGACATGCAGATTAGGTTAATTAGCATCCAAATTGCCCACAGTGTGTGTGTGTGTGTGTGTGTGTGTGTGAGTGATGGATATCCAGGGTATACCTTTCCTTGTGCCTAAAAACTCTTGGGATAGCCTCCAGGCCCCCACGACCCTATACATGATAAGTGGTATAGGAGATGAATTAATGACTTTTTGACTTTAACTGAACTAATTTAATGCTATGTCTTTTAAATCTTTTATTTTGAAACGCTACTCGTACTTGTATTCTAATTAAAATTTCAATCATCACGTACACAACCAAATTATTGTGTATACCAGTATGTGATATGCAGTGAAATGCTTATACGACTGCCTATGAGCTAAAATGAAAAGACAGAATAGAATAGAAATATTTCACTACCATGAAAAGAAATCACTAGAGGATTCAATTAAACTAAAGATAGAATTTCCAGTATAAAATAAAATAAAAATAAAAGACGTTTTTAAAAAAAATGGAAAATACAAATGTAAAATAATTAATGTACCGTATTTGACTGTATAGTAAAATTTCTTTTTCATTTAAATAGATAGATAGATAAAATAAAAACAAATTCCCTTTAAAGTGTCAGCTTTTTGTTATATGGACAGCAGGTTTTCATGTTTAATCCTTCACTGAACCATTGCACTGTTTGTGTGAGAGTGGCAGTCTACTCCCACAGGCCTTTATCTCCAGAGTCCTATAGGCTGTTTCTGCTGCTTCCTGTAATTTGTATTGTGCCACTGAGTCAGGAATTTGCTCCAAGCTGATTCATGAGCACAACAGGTGAAGAGTTGGCGGCTGCAATTAGGCACCCACCATTCATTCAGAGGGAAGGCAAATATAATAATAATAATAATAAGAAGAAGAAGAAGAAGAATAAAACCTCAACAAAAATGCTCAGACTCTGTCCGGTCAAACTTGAAATATAGGTAGTGAGTCAACTACCTATTAGGCATTTTGCATTTCCTTAACAAATAAATTTTTTTTTTTCATAATAGGAGAAGCCAAAAAACACAAGGGAAGCCTATTGAGAATTAACCTTGAAGAATGATTCAGAAACCAGATGAACCAGAAACAAGGCTCTGTAATCTGACGCTTCATCATTGTAGAAAAAAAAAAGCGTTCTGTAGAAATGTTTTTTCACAACTAGAAAGTAAATTTTTTTCGTTTCTATAACGGCATGCAATGTACTGTTATGATTGTGATTTACATTAATCGTGCCTTTTTTAACATTAACAAATCATTCAAATGTTAGCCATAGGTAATACATATATTGACGAATGTTTGTATAAATATGACAATTACTAATCTTAATTCAGTTCAGGACTACATGTATATCTACATAGATTATTCAATCATTCACTTGAAAGGAGGATTTTCTCTGGACGGGATGTCCGTCCATCTCTGGGCAACATGCATGCATATAAACATCTTGGGGTCACATGTTTAAATATTGAACTCTAAACACTGGAACTTGCACCAATCTGAATTCTGCCACTCAAAAAAACATAAATGATTAGGTATTGCTTTATACAGGGCTTGAACTTAATTTTATACTGATTATTTGTTATTAGAAAATTCCATGATGTTTTGGATAGTTTATTGATGGTGTTCCGGTATATTAATATTAAAGCTCATGATTTCATGTTAACTAATATAGTGATGTCATTAAAATAAATATTTTAATGGTGAAATGATGCTATCATGAGTCACTAGTTAAAATGAGATGTTAACTAGGCTAGGTTGATGTCTATCAGTATGCTGGTATCACCTCAAAGATGGGTGGGGTATGGACAGGCGTGGCTCCATTTCTGATAAAGATACATGTAGTACATCTGTATTTTCCAGTAAAACTGGAAATAACTCATTCATGGCCATTTTATTGAAACAGATAGGAATTATACAAATGAAACTCAGATTTTTGTATTTTATTACTGATGATGTTTGAGCTTTCTTAGGATAAAATAAGATATACCTTTATTCGTCCCACAGTGGGGAAAGTTCTACTTGTATCTATGTATAAAAAGATATAAAGTTATCATAGTATCTTAAAAAAAAGATTTTTTTGACACTTTATTTCTAAAGAAAATAGTATCTAGTAAGTGAAGACATGAAGACAAGATGAAGTGATTCAGACATAATTAAGCAATACTAAGTATTATTATGGTTTTGAATTATTATTATTATTATGCAGCATTCTTTGTAAACCTAGGGAGTAGATCAGACTGAGACCCTTTCTGAGGCCTTGAGAAACAGATTACATATGTGAATCAGTAACTATGCATGGCATGTGTATATGTATCAACTCACTGCACTGAAAGAATGCTCTGTAACAACATTCACACGCATGCAGCAGCTCCAAAGTCCTTGGTGCCTCTTCTGGGTTTGATTTCTCTCCCCAGCTGTTGCCTTGGGAACCATGTTCAGCTTACCTCAGGCAGGTATTTCCCAGAGGGCCACAGGGCAGCCTGACTAGGTACAAATCAGACTGGTGAGGTGAAATCAAGTTTAGTGTTAAAACATGGGTTAGAGGCGTTGCCTCTGTGTCACATATTCAGAAACAAAAACATGTCATTGGGCTGAAAAGAATGAGGATATTTCTAACACAGTAATCCTCGTCATCAATGGGAACGCTCTTTGGCTGGCACACTTTCTGTCACAGTCGGCGGATTCCACTGTCTGCATCCTCTATAATGCTGAGTGCCTGAAATATATTCACACTGCCACAAAGGAATATTAAAATGTTGTGGGATTTTGTTTTTGTTTTTTTATGAGGGGTATTCAAATCAAACAGGGACTTTTGTGCAGAATTGTACAAAATACTAGAACACAGTTATGAGTAAACTCCCTTTATTTCTTTATATATACAGTACCCCTGGTATCTTAATGCACTTTTCCCAGCGTTTCACTAGTGCTTGGACACTGTCAAGGTAGAAGGTTTTCTCAGTATGCTGGAGCCATGATCAGACTGCCTGCTTCACATCTGAAACGCTGGCCTCCCAGGAACTCCTTTAATGGCTCCTTTCAGGACTGTACAGGGGATGTGGCAATAACTCCCAACTGAGTTCCTATAATGTGCAAGTGGTGTTCGTGAATGATTGTGTGTACAGTTCCCACAGACTACAATGGGCTCTGAGCCACCTCGCCCGCGATCGTCATTTACAGACATACAGCCTTCTTTGAAGGCTTTGCTTGAAGTCTCCTCTAAATGTGAATCAGTTTTTACGCCCTTCATTTACAAGAAATTTCATCGCAAGTCCTAGTTAAATTTGACCGCACCTCCTATTATTCTTGTTTAGCCATGAACCTAAAATGAAAATTCAAATAAATACAAAATAATATTCACAAGAATTGTGATGCTAGTAAAAGTTCACTAAAAATAAATCTTACATCAGTTCCTTGTTTATTTCTGTAAAGCGGTCTTTTCACAATATCTGATAATATCTGACAATATGCACTATCCAGATAAAACCAAGTTCAAATGGGTTTGTTCTGTATGCATGGCATGACCTAAGTATGGCTCATACTGTATATTGAGGAAAAAGAGCAGCCCTACCCAGTTTCACCTAATGTCTTTCCCATTTAGCTGAGTCAACAAGATGGATAATTAACACAGTGTGCTGCAGCATTACAAATGTGCTATTTATGGTAACACAAAGTTACTCCACTAGATTATGCATCATTAATGCTTTGTCTTGTCTACGGAATATTCAGCTCACCTACTTATTATTTATTGTGCTCTTGTTTTTATGTCTTTGTACGGATAATGTAAAGATGCCGTGATTGCATTCAGATCATGTTCAAAGTGTTCATGCCCAATTCAATTCTTATTTGTACTATAGTTTTAACAATAGACATTGTCACAAAGCAGCTTTACAGACATAAGTATGTTGTTTCAAATAGAGCTACTGTATATTGAGCAAGTTGGAAGCGACAATGGCAATAAAGACAACTCCCTGAGACAACACAAGGAGGAACCAGACTCAAAAGGGAATATTTCCTTTTCTAGTGGAATTAGAGCCCACACAGTTTCCACAACTGTATACTTTAATGTCGTCGTCTATACCGCTTTATCCTGTACTGTATATACTATAAGGTTGCCAGGGGAGGCTGGAGCGTATCCCAGAAGACTTAGGAGACATGACAGGGTACACGCTGGACAGGTTACCAATCGCAGGGCACATACACTGTGCTTACAGACCTGAGGTGGGAATCAAACCTGGAACCTGACAACAACTTGCAAGGAAACAGTGCTAACCACCATGTCAACTGTATACTGTATATAATTGTTTTTTTTACAATACTAAAGTAAAAGTATGTTGAAAGTATACTCAGCAAAAAAAGAAATGCCCCTTTTTCAGGACTGTGTATTTCAACAATAATGTTGTAAAAATCCAAATAAC
>JAQQZT010000006.1:18618615-18646759 GCA_030068275.1 Clarias platycephalus | reverse complement strand
GGGAATCGAGCCTGCCTGGGAATCGAACCCGGACCCTGGAGGTGCAAGGCGACAGTGCTAACCACTACACCACCGTGCCGCCCTGCACCTTTGTATTCCTAGTCTATTGTTCCACATTTTAGGTCTTTTTCACACTTGAGTTTTTTTTTTTTTCCAGACCTGGGGTCATATGCTACTGTAAATCTGCTGAACTGCAAAAGCTGTTTTGTCAATATCTGGTCCTATTCTTAACCCAAGTAAGGTTTATATACTGTAGTGCTTGAAAAATATTTACCAGCAGTTCTGTGCTCAGGCTAACATGACCAGCTCAATGTGATTGGTCAGCATGGAGACAGAACAACTTACTGACATATGGAAACGCAAAATTGCTTTGATTTACTGTGAGCAGCTATTGTTTCTAGGCTTCATTCAAAGAGCTCCTTAGCTATATCCCTTTCTATTTTCCTTATTTAAAGGTCTTCATAACTGACTCTTTCAGGCAATGAAATGTGTGTCTTTTCTTTTTTAAACCTGTGATGGAAGAAAAGGTCTTTAAGTCATCAAGGTGCTTTGATCTGACTAGTATTTAGTGTTCTCTTGTGTCCCTTTTACATACATACCTACTGTATATTGCAAAACTGACAACTGCATCAACTGTCAAGGACAGAAAATCCCCCAAAAATGTAAAGGGAAAAAGAAAGCAAGATTTCCAAAACTGAACCAGATTCTGCAAGAGTGGATGTTGAGAATGAGGAGGAAATAGAGAGAGTGAACAACGGAGGAGGACAAGAGGAGTTACTGATAAAATAATAAATTAAAGGAGAAATAAGAATGTGGTAGATGTGTAGGGAAGGTAATGAGCATTGAGTAAATCAGGAGACAAGAGGAAAGCAAGGAAGTTGGAAAGACAAGATATGACCACAGAGCTGCATACATTAGTGACTGGTCTCTGTCCAATGTTGGATGGGTTCGGGTTGATGCTGCCACTCTGAAAGACGGGAGGGGCCAGAGAGGCTCTTGGGATCGAAGTATCAAATGAAAAGTTCACCGGGTGCTAAAGTGAGGAGAAAGCATGCGTATGAGTAAGAAGTGCTATATTTACATATAGTAGATATAAAATGCTATGTGGCAAGATTTTTGCAAGTTTCCATTGCTAGAGTCACTAATCTGTATAATAACAGTAATAAGGTCACCATGTGGGTTTGCATAGGCAAAACAGGAACAGTAAATACTGGTACTCACATTGGTCACTCCTTTGGTGATAAGGGCGAGCTCTGTGGGCTGGTACACAGAACTACGCACCTGTCCATTATAGCCGCTGTATGGAGACACTGGCTTGTTATCTGATAACACAAAATAAACGTCAGAATGAGAAACCTGGGGAGGGGAGGGACAAACACAGTCATCATCAATTCTTTCATAATACGCTACTTTACATGGATTTGCTATATTTGGGCAAATATAGAAAAGGAAAGGAAATGGTGTTTAAATGAGTAATGGTCTATAACAGTAGCTCTAGGAGTAGTTTCAGAAACCGAATTGATCATCAATAAGCTCACTCTAATGTTATTGTTTTTATAGTACCGGTTTACAAACTTGGGAAAGTCTTTCATACTTTAAGGATTGAACATAATAGAAAACTATGCTGAAAAGAATCAACTTTGGGGTGTTAAGAGTAACTCTGCTTTGTGCCAGGCTGAATTATACCGTCCCGTCATTTTTCTATAGCAGCATGCATTCAAGATAATCTATGACAATATCAGTAGCATATAGAAGTACATAAAAAAAAAATCAAACATGTTCAATCACATGTTCACCGGAAAGCAAAGCTTTGATATTGTTCAAAGTCAATTGTTCATCAGTCTTATGTAAGGTATGATGGGGAGGAATGCAAGGAGAGAAATGTCGTCTCCTGCTGTGAAATACCCGACTGGTATGACGGTGTAACCACACCTTAGTCTCTGAGGAGATGCAACAGAGTAAACACACCAACCAAAATCATTGTTCTGTGAAACACACTGACAATATTGACTCTCATTGCACTGGGGTTGGTGCGAGTTGACTTTGCCCTTCACTTAGTAATCAGGCCAGTGGCCTGCATTTGCAGGGGGTGGGATGAGGTTAAAATGGGAAAAATGACTTAGTGACGTTTCGTCTTCAAAGCATAGCCGGCTCGTTTTCAAAATCACAATGGCTTAGCAAACACTGAAAATAGCATGACAGCATTAAACCCATTATGGTGGCTTTTTATTATTGGTCTTGAACAAACCATAAATGTATGCCAAAGGATGACAAATAGAAAGAGCAAGAGAGAACAATTGAATAAAACAGTGAGACAGAAGCAGGGTGTGAGACTAAAGGAGAGACAGGACATCTGCAGAACAATGTGTCCTAAGCACTCAGATACTGGTACGTGACTTTAGACATCAGTGTATCAAATTCAGAAGTGTAAGCAGCAGCAGATGTTGGCAAAATCCCACTCTGTACCTCATGTTTTCGAATATTCCTACAATTTCATCACTTTGTCATCCAGTTTAAAGTGCGTAGGACACAAAGTATTTCACAGACATACAATGCTAATGCATAACAATTAAGAAAAAGTCTCACACATATCCTACACACATATATTGGTACGGTTTCTGGAAAATGCTTTACTGCAATAAATCTGTCCAGCAGTTCAGCAGTGTGAATGCATTACTCAACTAATGAGCCATGACTGTGGTACTTTTTGTTCCTAGTTAATAATTAGTTTAACCTAAAAATCAAAAACCAACAAAACAACAACAAAAAAAGTTTGCACTGATGTAAAAATGATAGGAATGCTATGACCCACAGAAATCAGGAAAGCAGCTTATGAAAGCGGCTTACAAACCACCCACTGTAAAAACTGCACAGCAAAACAACAGGAATGAAAAGATTTTGTACCTGGTTTGGGTTCGTCCATAGTGAAGGCCTTATTTTCCACAACTATGCTCGGTGAGCTTTGCTCTTTTAAGATGGTCTCATATCCCACACCACTGATTGTGTAGGCGTCTGTGGGGATGGTTGATGTCTCCTCGGATTCCTCAGTCATCTGGCACAGCTCGGGCACTGTGTAAATGAGCAGGAACACCCAGGCATTGGCTACCAGTGCTATAGCGAGAGTTGGGTCGTCCCATGTAGGACTTTTGTTCTGGTTATTGCCATAAGTATACATGACGATCCATGCCACCCAAATGCCCAGTGAGAACATCACAGTGACCAGCATGAAGACTCCTTCCTTGTGCCAGCGCTGGTGCTTGCCCCAAAGGATTGCTGTGGATGCCACAAAGACGGCCACCAGCAGCAACATAACATAAATCAAAGACATAACAAAATCTGCGTTGGCAATCAAGCATGGCACGGGCAGATTAGAACTGGCATTAATGGGCTGACGGACTATGGTGATAATTAACCATTCTGTGTTGATGATTACTTCGACCAACCAAATCGCCAAGGCTCCAAGGTATAGTGCCCAGGGTCGGGGTACTTTGTTGCGCCTGGACAGAAAGTTCAAACTTACGGCTTTCATAAGAAGGCAGGAGAAGCAGCCTGCAAAGAAAACACCGAATAAGAAGCGGCGCGAGGTACATGTGGAAAAGTCCTTGTTCACAATGAAGGCAAATGCCAGCCCAAAAAGGCCCAGAGCGCCCACGAGGAGCCCGGCATCCAATGGTACCAACTTGCGTCGAGAGCTACCCGACATAAATGGCAAGCTAGCAAGAAGAACCATCAGAAGTATGAGGGAAACCAAGACTCCTGCAGTGGCCAATGCCTCCACCACGATGCCCCATACTGCACCAAGATCACACAGGTTATAGTACAGAGAGCTCACGTTGGCGCCGCAGCCCTGTGGTGCCCCTGTTGAAGCTGGCACAACTGCAATAACCAGGACAAGTAGAAGGTTCCAGAATGATCTGGGAGCCAAGCTATCCATTGCTGAAAGCACCTGTGTTTAGAGACACATGAAAAACCAAACGTCAATCGAGAAACAAAAAAAGATGGAGTGAACAGTCAAATCTTCATAACAGAAATTGCCAGACACACCCAAAGAAGGAGATCTGAAACTGAAGACAAACAAAAGATTCATATTAAATGCTCACAAGTTTGTACATGCTAGCAAGGGGTGCCCTCCTCTGACGTGTGATCGGTTGTGTGTGTGGGAACAAAGTGGAAGTTCTCACCCTGAGAACAGGAATGTTTAGACCTGGAGTTGATCCACAAAACTCTGTAAATCATTCAGGGGTTTTTACACAATATTGACTTTTTTCTTTTTTCCAAGGGTAGGTTTGGGGCATTCTTTAAAAGAAAAGGACACATCTCTCCCCCCCTTTAAATTTTTTTTTTTAATTATCAGTTAATTAAGTAGCTTTACACACACACAAAAAAAAGATATATAGAAATATTCAACGGTTTTATGTACAGAAGCTTGGTTACATGGTTGAGATTTGAAGAGCAATGTTAGGGTAAGTGTAGTGCTTATAATAAAATTAAATAAAAGGCTTTTGTAGAAGAATGTGAAAACTGGATCATATTTTAAACGGTTCACTCTTTGCTATCTACTTAGTTAATTATAATCCAATGTGTTCCAAATCTTTTAAACTTTTTTGATAATCAATAAAAAGAATATGTTTTTTTAAATGTGGAATAACGAAGAAAAAAAAGAAAAAAAAAAAAGCTAATTTTTGCAACTGGATGTCCAATCCTACAACCAAAGAGGCAAATTCACACAGACGAAACGTGCACTAAACACTAAATTAGAGGTGCAACATATTATATAAACAAACAAAACGCCAATACCTCAATAGAAAACATTGCACCCCTTTATTTCTCTTTATTTATTCTCTCTACTGCAACTCTTTTGAATTTATAGCTGTTTACTTTAACACTACCATCTTTGTTTATTCAAAACATTTAGGTCATTTACATTTAGTTATCTGACATACAAAAGTGCTCTGAAGTATCCATCTTTGGATAGATCCTTACACTGGGTTACTAGGTTATGAACTATAAGTAGCATCAGTCAAACAGTCAGGATTTTTATTTATTTTTTTGGTTAAGCCAAATACCTAAGAATTTTTCCCCCCCATCTATAATTCTGATCAGTGTGTGGGAAGTCATTCTCACAACAAAATCCCCAGTATTGAGTTAATGGTGTTGAATTTACTTTATTGTTATACGAATTCAATCTACAGTGGTGATTATTTCCAGGACAATACAGAACCATAACCTTATACTGTTATGCTTAATTATACGTAATGCACTGTAGGAGTTAACCAAAAAAACAACAAGAAATAAGAAATACTAAAGTACACAGTAAAATCCTCATTGTTGATTTAACTCTTTCAGAGTTTATTTGAGTCTGACTGGGTGTTAATTTAACACTGGGGAAATACACACACACACACACACACACACACACACACACACACACACACACACACACACACACAGATGTAAACCTGGTAACCCGACTAATTTTAATAGAATATATACCAACTACATACATTATTGAGTAATAATTTAAAATAAACAATTATAATAATAAAAAACTATTGTCTGAAACTTCTAAAATGATGAGACGCGTCCTGTTTGAAAGACTGTACTTTGGACCAATGAGAATTAAAAAATCGCTATGAATTATCCAATCAGATTCGGGTACAGGCGGGACAAAGAACAGCTCAGTACACACCTGCGTAAATCAGCAAAGTACCATTCAGGGTGTATTATAAAATAGTGGCTTTGTTTGATTTAGAAAACGGGAAAATATTTTTTGTTTGAAATCGTAGACACTGCCAGCTATAAACTTAACCTAAACAAAAATATGAAATTAAATATGCGTGAAATCTCGGGAAAAAGTTGCTCGTGTGCCGCACAGTTAGGCTAAAAAAACAAAAACAAACAAGATATTCAATAACAATAATCAGTATTAAAACTTTGTCACGTTTGAAATATATTGTACAGAATAAAGAGGGTGCAAAAAAAGGGTAAATAATGCACATGGTTAATACAAATCAGGAGAAAAAGTGCACTTACTTGAATGTAGCCGTAGTCAGAGATGAGATGAGATGTAACGTTAAGAGCTCCTCTTGGCGTCTCTTTCTCTCTATCTTCCGTTTTTCAATCAATTCTGTTCAGTATATGAAACAATGTTTCACTTTAAGAAGACAAAGAAACGACTCAAAGGATAAATAAAGGTTCTAAACTCGTCTGAATAATCCGCTTTTTGTGTAGCGCTTCATATCTTCATACACGTCGGTCCGAACAGGTTTGCAGTGTGGCTGCTCTTCACTGAGTCTCGGAGCCAACCTGCTACTTCACTTCACTAAGCAAAGGGGGACGCGTGCGCGTGCTCGTATGAGAGCGCGCAACGTGAGCTCGTGCACTGTGTAGCGCACCCAAGCAAGAATGGAATATTTAATCACACACACACACACACACACACACAGTGCCCTGCGATGGACTGGCACCCTGTCCAGGGTGTACCCCGCCTCATGCCCTAAGCTTCCTGGGATAGGCTCCAGGCCCCCCGCGACCCTGAATATAAGGATAAAGCGGTATAGAAAATGACTGACTGACTGACACACACACACACACACACACACCATGATGCTAGTTTACACAGTCCCTGCTCACTTTATCACTTTAGGTCTCGTTACAACTGGATACCGGTTCCATAATCCATTCCATAATAAAAAATAAAAAAAAAGTTAAGTTTAACACAATGTATAAGACTTTATAGTATACATTTTCAGAAAAGTAATGATTGTTTTTCAACACACACATCTGCTATCACCCAAAAGAGCCAAAAAGATCATGAAATAAAATGATAATGAAAGACATTGTCACAAGAAATACTAATGTCCACAGTAAAATCCCCATTGTTGATTTAACTCTTTCAGAGTTTATTTGAGTCTGACTGGGTGTTAACTTAACACTCAAAGTATTAATTTAACACTGGGGAACTTGCTGTGTAGATTATTAGATGTTTCATGACATAAATGAACTTAAGCAACAGGAAGTTGAATTCCTAGAAATGAAATGAAAAATTTGCACACAAAATTATAAACTTCTCTAAACTGACAGAAAATTCCTCTCAGTTTTAAGATAACTTCGTGACATCTTATGCATACAAATGCAGATGTTATTGCTGATGTGATGTGTAAACAGAAAGGAAAATCATAGTATGTTCACATACATATGTTCACTATGTGTTCACAATTCTTAATACTCAATGAACCTTTCATATTGTCAGACCTGGTTCCTGTTCAGGTTATATGAAATGATGTGACATATTTGCATGCCTTCTGTCCTCAGTCAGCATGCACGCACTTCTCTGTCCTGTATCTGTTCTCTCTCCGGTGTGTGTATGTTTACAGGTTTAAACCCATTCTTCCATTCTTAACCTTCTTTCGACTACCACTGCTGTGCTTTCCCTGTTTTGCCTGTATTTACTTTTAGGGAGACTCAGTCTTCTTCTGTTGATGGACTTAACAGCTAAAGTAGATCTTATCTGTCCCTACTTTGTTTATCATGAAACTAAATGTCACTGAAGGTGCCTGTGTATTGAAACACATGTAACTTTTGTAAATTACAGCAAGCACAGAAAATTCAGACATTACTGCTCAGAGTATCTTACTAATAACTGATAATGAAATTGTTTTATTGTGGCTTCTGTTGTTCATCTAATGATTAACTGAGAGCAAAATCATGGGTACAGTAGTTTAAAATAGGCCCATGTGGAATGAATAGCATTATGCAGTAAATAGATGGGAGGTGCCACCTAGTGGCGAGTTTACACCCAATTTTAATGCACGTTAATGCTCTTATCTTCAGGTGAATTAAAATGGTTTCCTTGCAAAAATATTTATGTTAAGTAAAGCAGAAGGATGAGGGTTAAAAGAAACACTAGCCAACACAAGTTTAAACACAGTGCAAAACTCTCAGGCACATGCAAATAACTGCTGTAGTGAAAGGATGTCTTCTAAAAAAGTTTCTAAATTTTAAAATACCATTAAAAAAAGTGGTCAACAGTAATTAATGAAACCAAGTCAATAATTCCTGTGATGCCCCTTTGCTTAAAATATAATCTTTGCAGGTTAATATTTCTGCAGTTTTATGTGGAAATTAGCTGCTTAGTTTTACTGAATATTTGAAGACTTTGTCACTCCTGCTTCTTATTTCATGCGTGCAAAACTCAGAAGTTTTTTTTTTCTCTTGAAAAGTAGTTCAAGTTTCAAAATATGCTGCTTTCTTTTCTGGTTATATATTTCCTGTAAGATTATTATTATTATTATTATTATTATTATTATTATTATAAAAAAAAAATAACTCTTTAAAAATCATGAAATCATAAAATAAAATAAACATATAACAAAGTTTGTAAAAAAAAAAAAAAAAAAGAAAAGAAAAGAAAAGACAGGGTGCCTAAGGGTTCTGTATAGTACCATAATTTTTTTATTTGCTTCCTAACCAAGATACACATTTTGCAATTTAAACAAATAAAATTTTAAAAGCACAATAAAGTATTACAAAGGCTCTCAGCGATAGAAGATCAGAACTGCCCCCTCTGTCATTTCCTTGGATGAGCTCCCTTCAGGAACTGCATGAAGGCCATTGAAGTCCCCACACTGATCAGCGTGTCCTACTCCACCAATACAATACTGAAAAATAATTGAATTTAACTCATCAGACATAATTAAAATATTATAAAGCACAGATGTTTCCAGGAATAAATAATTTACATGTTCTGTATTGCATCCAGTTGGTTTGATCCCAGAGCACAGAGCCATTACTGCCTTCTTCTCATTAAATACTCTGAAGGTGACAAACCCAGGCTCAAACTGATCTAATATTAGAAAAATAGAAAGGAAGATACGATTATTAACTGATGAATCAATCTGTAGTGTCATTTCAACCGAAATATTCTTATTTCTATATAGAAACTTAAGTAACTAAAAGTGATGTGTTTTTGTGACTTAATATCTGGTTGATTAAACAGCTCAAAAACTCTCTAAACAACATAAATTACTTACTCACTTACTTACTAAGTCAAATAAGCAGTTCATTTAAAGAACTTTATGAAATAAAGAGGTTATGAAATGAAACTAGATACTCTGTCAAAAAGCAACATAATTAGATATGTCTGTGTAGTAAGAGTTGTTTTAGAGGTTATAAGTTCAAGTAAAAAAAAAAAAAATGTATAGGGTCAAACCTTTAACAGTTGCTCCATATAGGTTTGTTGTTAAATCCTTGTCACCTTTATCGTATTCCACGGGAACAGAAGGTCCGCTATCACCTTTACATTCTCCTGCTCCAAACCTTACTGGATATTTCTAGAAAATTATGATACATGACATATTAAAATGAAAGTTAACAGAGTATTAAAAGGGACAGTTTACCTAAATGAAAGCTAGAGAAGATCTGTTTCATCTTGATTTATTCTTCTAAGTCTTACTCTAAGCTGGTGCAAATACAAGATGTCATACAGACAACCAACCATACAAGTGCTATGTACTACTTTACCTTAAATAAATGGTAAAGGCTTCCACCGTGTTGGTTGAGGAAACTGGTTTCAGTGTGATAGCGAAGGATTGCAGTGCTAGCCCAGGTTTGAAGCTGAGCATCATTAGGAACATGCCACACTGACACGTCTTCTGCAGGAATGTCATAGTACCCAGGATTCTAAAAAAGTAATGCTCTGTCAGTTAGATAATCCCAGAAACAAAACCACAGTATCTTCTCAAATCAAACCATAAGAAAAATAACTCAATTGTAAATAATGGTGGGGCATAGGCCCTGAATCCATTGCAACCATCAACAAAATTAAGTGCTTAACAATCAAGATGAATGAATAAATTAGTATACTAATTAAGATATGCTTATATGTGTGGTTATTTCCGAATAGTAACCTTATTAGTTGTGTATTGCAGCGGTAATGAGTACCAAGTAAATCATTAACAAGAATGTGCGATTCTATAATATGATGTTGAAGGTATATCAAATATCACAGGAAGGCAAGAACTAACAAATTATTATATCTTTAATGATCAGCTAGCAAGTCAACTGATTTTATATTCAGTAGACACAACTGCAGTGATAAAATAATTTAGTTAAAATAATTAATAATTAAAGAATTAATGTTATACTTCCGGTTATGCTGCTCCACCCATGTTATTACAGGGACATTTAATTCCAACAACAAAAATAGATACTTCATGCAATATACCACTAATGAACTGTAGTTTCTGACTGGTTGTAAATGCCTGAACACATAAGTTGCTTTAATTTTAAGAAAGAGATTTATATAAGAAAAATCTAGAGAAGCGTATTGTATCAGGGGTTTTCTTTGAAAATTGGTTGAAAATTGGTATTCATTTGATCTTAATTTCTTCTTGATATTATATATTTCCATTCATAATTATTAAAATAATGATAATATACCT
Organism: Clarias platycephalus; assembly: GCA_030068275.1. Lineage (NCBI taxonomy): Eukaryota > Metazoa > Chordata > Actinopteri > Siluriformes > Clariidae > Clarias > Clarias platycephalus. The sequence continues at coordinate 18,636,317 of JAQQZT010000006.1, read as the reverse complement.
TGTAGTCATCACTGGTAGCCCCCTCTGCAGTGCCAAACGTGGCAGTGTTCACCCAGTTTCTTTCACCATCAGGCCGTTTGGGATCACTACCCTGCTCGCTTGACCAGCGGTCACCGGAAGTGCAATGTCCATTGATATTGTTCTCATGCACACTGGCCACCAATGTCCAGCCACCTCCAGCCGTAGTCATATCACAGAAGGTTTGGTACATCACACCATTTGATGTTGTTAGGTAATAGATGCCATCTGAAGAATAACAGTGCATCAAATGAAAGATACAGAACAGAACTATATATATATATATATATATTTATATATATATATATATTTTTTTTTTTTTTTTTTTTTTTTTTGTTTAGCTGCTTGTGTCAAGCTGGTAAAGTTCTCACCATTTGTAGCTCCAAATTTCTCCTTGATGTCCCTGCAGCTTCGACTAATTGATCTCAGCCTTGCATGATATTTACCAAGCTCTGGGTTTATGTAGGTGTTATTTATAAGTATTGGCTTGGGAGTGACAATATCTCCTGTAATATGCAATGTTCCCATTGTAAATATCATGAAAGTAGGAAGACAGAAAGAAGACAAAATTGACCAAGGCTTTTCCTCTGATTCCAAATTCATACCAGTTGAATCTCTAAAGAAATATATAACATTTTTAGATATATAATATTATTCTCTCTACTTACCCACACTGAAAAACTGATGGTGTTGTACAAGAAGACATATCATAAAGATAATTTTATGCAACATTGTGCAGCAGTAACAGTATATCTGTCAGTAACTCTTAAATATGAAGTGCTTGTGATTTCCACATTCATTGTGTTTGCTTTATATAATCCAGTTGGAGTTACCCTTTGATCTGGAACTTTTTTTGTTACTCAATATTCATGCCTAATCGTTAAACAAAGAGCAACGTTTTAGCATGCATTTGTTGGGAATACCTGAAATTTCTAAATGTTCAAATAAGTGAGATAAATGACACATAAATTTTTCTTTCTATTGCAATAAACACAGTGAACTCTTCTAGGTTGTAAAATTTCCTAATGTAAAAAGGGCAACTCTTGAAACAAACATCAGACCGGTCTCTCTCTCTCTCTCTCTCTCTCTCTCTCTCACTCTCTCTCTCTCTCTCTCTTTCTCACTCTCTCTCTCAAAAATAAATAAATAAATAAATAAATAAATCTAACATCTACTCTTCATGGTCAAAAGTTTGTATTTATCTGGTCATACACAGTACGATATGCAGTGAAATGCTTATACGACCGCTTGTGACCTTAAAATCAAGATTAACAATAAGAAATTAATTATGGAATAGATTAAGAATAAAATATAGTAAAACTTAGCAGTAGGAAAAAAAAATAGAAGAGCAAAATATAAAATATAAAAATGGCTATACAAATATGGAAAATATGGAAACTGTTGTGGAAATTGCCAGAACTTAAATAGAACTTAAATAAAAATACTGTGCTGTTACTGTATATTATATATACAGTATATAATGAATAGGATGAACCAATAAACTACTATAGCATTATTATGGCAGCAACAGTTATGGTTCTATGGCAGAAGTAGGTCTCACACACATTGATAGACCGTGAGTGAAATCTCAAGCACCAATATCAGCATACTGTATGTGTGCCATTACACAAATTATAGGAAATGCATGCCAACCCATCACAAGGAAACCCATGGATGATTCACTCCCATCAAGAAGAAATGTAGAGTAGCTAGTCCACATATTGGTGTGGTTTTGTGAGGCAGCAGTGCAAACTGATACACCACCATGAAAGTATGGCAAACTTGTGCATTTTATATATCATTTATACCAGCGCTACAGTTTTGTCTAGGAGATGAGTGTTTAAATGCTGATGTGCAGGGTTCACATGACTGAGTAAAGTGCATGAAACTACATCAGGGTCATTACACAAATGGAAAGCAAACACAAGACTGGTCTAAATCGTATCATTTGTTTCATTGCAGCCATTTTCGAAAGGCTTAAAAGTATATCAGATCAATCCAAAACACTAAACAGGTCCTTGAAAACATTGAATAAGAATATACATAAAACAATAATTACACTGCCAACAGCAGTAAGAAGAGACTATGCAATATGTTCTTTGCTATTTCTCAAAATAGACATAGATGTACATCATTATATGCTGGGGAAATTGCTTTTATAATTCTTTGTGTCGTAGAATATAATGTTGATCTGAACTGAATTGAACAGCGGTATTTGTTGAGACAACAGATAACATTGTGTTTTTGAAAACTTTGGAGACACAATCATGCAATCATATGATTTATAAGAACCACCCTTTATCAAGGTCCACAAACACCAGACTGACACTATCAAACTGCAATAAGCAGGTGAAGATGGACGTTTTGTGGGTTAGTATTAAAAAAAATTTTTTTTTTTTAATTTTTATAAAATGTGTTTCGGTTAGCTTACAGATATTTTAGACAGTTAGCTTTATGTACGTGAAGCATGTTTCCGTTTATCGTTATACAGAGGCACCCTGCCAGAGTAGCTAATGCTCATCTACAAGTGTTATATCTGTCAACATATTTGTATGATGTATGAAATGCCAGATTTCCAATGAGAATGTCAACTTTGGACTTGTCTGACCATAGAACACTTTTTTACTTTTAAACAGTCCATTTTAAATTAGTAAAACTTGGCCCACAGGACCCAACGGCGTTCTGGACCGTGTTTAGATATGGCTTCCTTAGATATGGCATGTGTTTACTGACAGGGGTTTTTGGCAGTATTTCTGGGCCCATTTAGTAAGGTCAATGACACAATCATGCCGATGAGCGATGAAGTGTTGTCTAAGGGCCAGAAGACCACGGGCATCCAACAAAGGTCTTCGGCTTTGTCCCTTAAGCATAGAGATTTCTATCAGAAAATAGATTTCTTCAGAGTTGTATTATAACCTATCCACCTCATGGTTTGATGTTTTGTGATTGGACCAGCTTGGATCAGTCTGGTCATTTACTTCTGGCCTCTCTCAATAATACGGTGAAGCAGCCTGCAAACCCTCTACAAACAGAGTTTTGCTGTTGTTGTTGTTGTTTTGGGTCATGGCATGCAAACTTTAGAGACTGTTGTGTGTGGAAATCCCAATGGGTCAACAGTTTCTATCAGTCCATCTGGTACCAATAGCCATGCCACAGTTAAAGCCACAGGGTTCCAATTTTTTTCTCATTGTGATATTTAAGGTAAATATTACCTAAAACTCTTGACTATCTGCATTATTTCACATGATTAGATAACTGTATAAATGACCAGGTGCACAGGTGTTTACAAGTCTATTTAAGTGGACAGTGATTAAGTATCGGGGGGTGGGTGGGGCTGAAGCCTATGCCAGTGGATACACCCTGGATGGGGTGCCAGTTATCACAGGGCACAAGCATGCTCTCATTTACACACTACTTGGAGATGGCAATTAGCCTACCCTGCATGTTTTTGGACTGTGTGAGTAAACCGGAGTACCCGGAGGAAAACCATCATGTATGACGAGATCATGCAAAGTCCATGTATACTGATCCAGAAGAGGACTCGAATACGTGACCCTGGAGGTGGAAGGCCACAGAGCTAACCTTTACGCCATTGTCCCGTCTGATTTTATTTTGTTGAGGGGGGAAAGACATTATTCTTGGTTGATTTGAAAGCATTTCTTGTTCACCTTGACCTGGCTGCCAAATAAAAAAATGTTTAAGGTTTATATCAAGTTGCCTGTTCTATGTCCTCAAAGTTATGGTCTGGAATTAGGTTACCCCATTGACATTTGTCATATAAGAGGTTTTGATATCAAAAATGTTTTAAGCCCAATGGATATTAATATTTATTAATATTTATTAATAGTTAAAGATCATCTGTAAAATTATTTTCTGAAAAATCTTCTGTTAAACTAACAGAGTTACATAAACATGAGATGCCTGAAATCCATAATGTTCTTTACAGATATGAACCGATTCATGCATAATTCATGCACCGATTCATGCATCACAACAGTAATCCTTCTCAGTAGTTTTCCTTCCCAATTTTTTGCTGAGGACGCTTGTTCTCCTGCCATCTTGCAGCAATGTCACCCGAAATGGATCCTTTAGTTCACGTCCACATTCCAGCCTGAGTCTGCACTGTGAACTTATTGCATAAAGTGTTTAGACCCATTTGCTCACTCTGCCTGCTTTGTTTATCAGAAACTTCATGATTGATGTTATGTGCTCCCCACTGCCTGTGTTTGGCATTGGGAGGCTACAGATAATCACATCTGGCTAGCCAGAGAGAGAGGGGAAGAAATGACATACATATTAATCAGAGAGTATAGAGATTGTAGAGTTAGGTCATTCATAGGGTACAAGATACTTTTAAAATAAGTTTATTGCTGACTAAGTGGATTTTTGGAGCATGTGCTATGTAGGACATAAGTGGTTCAACTTTAAATGTTCAACTTAAAAAAAAAATTGTAATTGCATGTTTATGAATCCCTTTACCCCATTGTTGCATAACTTGTTCTAATGACTTCCATCATACACTTGCCATGTGTCTGTGTTCACATGTTTGCACTAAGGTTCAGTGTAACCTGTGCATTCAAATTACAGTGTTTGCTTAGGGGGAAATGCCGTTCCTGATACACCTGAAAGCATTCCAACCTGAAAACCTTATCGGGTCCTGGACTAAACAACATGGCTGGCTGATGGAGTTTGCTTATATAGTACTGTGCAAAAGTCTTAGGTACATGCAAATAACTGCTGTGGAAGGAAGGATGTATTCAAAATAAAAAGGTTTTACATTTAAAAAATACTATAAAAAGCAGTAAATAGTAATTCATTAAACAAAGTCAATAATTTGTGTGAGAACCCTTTGCTTAAAATATAGTCTCAGGTACAATTTTCCGCAGTTTTATATTGAAATTACCTGCCTAGTTTTACTGAACATCCAGCAGAACCAACTACTGTCTTTCTGAGGGCTTTGTCACACCTGCTTCTTTTTTCATGCATGCAAAACCCAGAAACTTTTCTTTCTTTTTTTTTCTTCTTCTAAAAAAAGGAATATTTTGCATAACATGCTGCTTTCTTTTCTCACCTGCAGATATTTTCCTGCAAGATTAATATTTTTGGAATACTAATGTTTCAAAATTTAAATTTTTTTGTACTGACTTAATAATGACTTAATACAAATAAACATGTATAACAAAGTTTGTACAAAAATAAAAAGAGACTTTGGCTCAGTACTGTAAATGGAAATGTGCTGAATCATCCCACTCTCTCTGCTTTACCAAACATGCTCTAGTTGGAGTCTGCTGTGTAACCTGGCCTTGAAAACTGTGACGCAGATACTGTACCTGTGACACATACCTGACCAAAAAGATTCTGTCTCTGCTCCACAGTTTCTTGTAGAAATAAACAGTAAATTGGTGTCTCTCCTTCTCCAAAGTACAATGTGATACTCTCTGAGAGATTGTGGGCATCGCTTTTAGTGATAGCTATATTTGGAAAGCAGATCAGGATTATGTTTTATATGAGTTATATATAAGTCATGAATCAAGGATGCATGCAGTAAGTCGTATCATAATTCCAATATGCGTAGTGCTGGTCTGATATGAAACTGATCTCCTTTATGCTTATTTCATCAGTTATCAAAAAAAAAAAAACCTTTTCATCAGATGATATTATTATTATATTATTGAGAAAAAAGTGTTTTAGTGATTTCGGGTTAAGAGATTGTATTTTATTTACTAATAGTTTGAGAATTCTATGTATAAAATTGAAATTAAATTTTTTTTTTGTGACAGATACTCATTGTTGGCATCATATAACCATTGATACCCAGCATTTGTTTAGTTTCAGTAAATGACAAATGGGTTTTAAATTATTGTTAATTAAATTTGTGAATTATGTTTAGCAATATTGCCGTTTTCTTATATTTAATAACAGTTACTGTATCGTGACTGAAATGTATGGGAAAACTATATAGAAAGTGTTTCTTTTGTTTAGCAACAAAGGAAACTTACTTCAAACTTGAATGTCAAACTAAAAAGTTGCTGCTGTTCAACGTTGTGTTGTGATAAGGACATTTTTTAGATAATTTCTGCATACAGTTTCTAAATTATTTCATATATCACAGACACAGATACTGTACAGACACAGGATACCGAAAGGAATCCCCTTTAAAAGAATTACATTGTAGCACTTTGCAGCTTGAAATAAATACAGACGCAGTTTTTGTGTATCCTGCTGTATTTACTCAGTGGACATCCAAGTGAAAGATATAACACCAACATGTTAGGAAAAAAACAGAATCACTGTTATGGAAAAGGATCACCTCTATCCTAAAATAACTTGCAAACTGAATCAGATGAAGCTAATTGCCTCCACAATGGCACATAAAGCCATTTGACTTTCAACTATGATCAGCTGTATGGTCATTTTGATTAGTTTAGAATAAAAATCTGGATAATTTCAGTCCCTGGTAGTGCAAATGAAGCAAACAAGCAACTGTGTGTGGCATTGCTTTAAAGGCTTTATCACTGTCTAGAAGCAGAGAGGCTACAAAGAGGCCTACAGCAACTCTGAAGCAGTGAAGGAATTAATGACAAAAAGTGGTCATTGTGTGCATGTGACAACAATATCACACATTCTTCCCAAATGTGGTTTGTATGGGATGATTGCCAGAAAAAAGCCACTCCTCAAGAAAGGCGACATACAGTCATGACTGAGTTTTTCAAAAATGCATGTGGTCAGATAAGAATATAATTGAATTATTTGGCCAAAACATCAAACAATATGTCTGGCAGAAATCCAATACAGCTCAGCCGCCCAAAAACACCATTCCTACAGTAAAGGTGACTATATCTTGTTATGGGGTGTTTCTCAGCACTGGATCACTGTAGAAATAAAAATGATAGGGAAAACATACTGTCAAATTTTTGAGAAAGTCTGCTGCCCTCTACCAGAAAGGGAAAACTTTATTTCATTTTTATTTCTACCTATCATTTTTATTTCTACAGTGATCCAGTCCCTGCTGCAGAAGAAGGTTTCGCTTTTTAACATGACAATGACCCAAAGCTTGCCGCAAAACTGACCACACAGTGGTTTGAAGGAGAAAAAGTTGAATGTCCTTGCATGGCCTAGTTAAAGCCCAGACTTTAACCCCATTGAACTCTGTGGAAAGGCTTGAAGCCTGCAGTCTACAAATGGTCACCATTAAATTTAACACAACTCAACCATTTCTGTGAAGAAAGTGGGCAAATGTTGCAAAGTGGGCAAATGGTGCAAAGCTTTGTATGCCATTGCGAAAGTGCTTCAGAGAAGCTTCACCTGAAGGTGCATTGGGAAGCTTAATCTAATTGAGTTATTTTTAGGAGTATGTGATCCTTTTCCAAATCATTGATTCTGTTTTTCAGTTTTTTCTTATTTTTTCCCTATGGTGGTGTTATATGTTTCACTTGGATGCCAAAAGTTGCACTGAGTAAATACAGCTGGATGAAACAAAAACTATCTGTCTTCATTTCAGGCTGCAAACCAATAAAATGTTATTATTTTTAGGGGTGTGTGTGTTTGTGTGTGTGTGTGGGGGGGTACTTTTCTGTACCCACTGTACTTTTAAAATATTTTCTTGAGATGCCATTCTACTAAACCAAATTACTGTAATGGCATTAAACTGTAGCTCCAGTTACTCTTGAAGATCAAGTGTTGCATTTAAAGGTTTGGTTTTAGGAAAGTCTTCTTTTCTGTAAACACTCCAAATAGTTGTTTTAGTGGTCACATCAAAAATTTATTTTGAAACTAGACTAATCCTAACAATTAACTAAACTCTGTAATCCTGAAACAGTGATCTTTAAGTTTTCGGTTAAGATTTACTTAAAGGATGCCAGTACTTTTTAAATTGCCTATATATATTTTATACTGTATATGTATGTAATTCATAGGGCACATATATAGTGCTGTGGAAAAGTCTTAGGCACCATATTATCTTTAGCATCAAAACCATTTAATATTTCCAAACATTAGTGGTGTAGTGGTTAGCACTGTGGCCTTGCACGTCCAGGGTTGACGGTTTGATTCCCGCGTTGGGTCTGTGTACATGGAGTTTGCTTCATCAAACTCTTCTTGGTGGGTTTCCTCTGGGCACTCCTGTTTTCTCCCACAGTCCAAAGAATTGCAGATTAGGTTAATTGGCATTCCCAAATTGCACATAGTGTGTCCTGCAATAGGTTGGTATCCTGTCTATGATGTACCCTGCCTTGTGCCCAAATGTTCCTGGGATACTGTATGCTCCAGGCTCCCCCAAGGCCCTGAACAGGATAAGCGCTACAGAAGATGAACAATGAAGATTACTGAATATTTGCATGCCTGTTAAGAAAGCAACACATTACATAACAGACCGGTTTTCAGAGGAGACAAAAATCCTAATGTAGGGTCCCATGAAAATAGAAAGGAGCAAGTGTGACAAAGAACAACTCTGGCATATTCTTCATCATGATCAGTAAAACCTAAGAGGGCTGCACTAATCTTTATCTCAACACTACTGATTATTTGCAAGCAAAAGGTTTTGACACCAAATATTGCCTGTGGTTATTTTATTACTGGTTATTTCTATTTAAAGTTTTTTATATAAAAATATTTTCAAAGGCATCTGTGCTTATGACTTTTTTTTTTTGTATTGGCCCCAAGACTTTTGTGCAGTACTGTAAGTAAAATAGCTGTTAGATTTTACTGAGCATGCTGGAGAATATGAGTTCTGATAACCATGTCACGCTTGATCCCTTCTATTTTCATGCAAAACCCAGTAGGCTACATTAGGTTTTCTTGTTTCCATTTGAAAATTGGTCTGTCACTTGATATGCTGCTTTCTTTAGAGGCAGGCAAATATTCTTCTGTAATGGTATTTATTTATTACATTTAAAATTCAGTTTTTACTTACAATATTCTTCAGCATGCTCAGTAAAATCTAACAGATTTTTTACTTAATGTACTGTCCAGACAAAAGGCATTTGTATGAGGGGAATTTCTTTTTAAATAATCTAAGATGCAACATTCAGAAACATACAGAGCACTAGAGAGTTATAAAAAAAATAATAAAATAAATATTTGGTCAATATTTGTTGTAAAAACTCTTTGCGAAAAACTTAAAAAATTAAAGAATTTGTTATTGCAACAAATTTTGTTCATTTGAATGGTCAAGGCCTTTGCTTATTATAACCCTAATTGCCATGGTTACTCATGAAATGAATAATGAATTACGAATTATGAAATGTCCTGATCTTATTTATTATAATTTATTATAAAACACCAACAGTAAATGTAAACCAACTGGTTTGAGTCTTACTCTACTCCATTCTCTTCTACTAATATAATACAGCAACAGTAATGTTCATGTTTAATTACCTTCAACATACTTTTTGCTTACATTTGCTTTTTGTGTGTGTGTGTGTGTGTGTGTGTGTGTGTGTGTGTGTGTGTGTGTGCGCGCGCGCGTGTGTGCACATGTGTGCACTAAGGTTCAGTGTAACCCATGCATTCAAAACAAGGTGTTTGCTTAAGGGGGGAAATGCCGTTCCTGATGCACCTGAAAGCATTCCAACCTGAAAGCCATATCAGGTCCTGCCTCACCAAGACAAAAAGCATGGCTGGCTGATGGAGCTTGCTTATATAGTACTGTGCAAAAGTCTTAGGCACATGCAAATAACTGCTATGGAAGGAAGGATGTATTCAAAATAAAAAAGGTTTTATTTAAAAAAAAATACGATAAAAAGTAGTAATTCAAGAAAAAAAGTCAATAATTTGTGTGAGAACCCTTTGCTTAAAATATAGTTTTAGGTACAATTGTTGCAATTTTATAGGGAAATGAACTGCCTGGTTTTACCAAACATCCTGCAGAACCAACTACTGTCCTTCTGAGGGCTTTGTCATACCTGCTTCTTTTTTCATGCATGCAAATTTTTTTTTTTTGGTCTAAAAAAGTCACCTTTTGCATAACATGCTGCTTTCTTTTCTCACCTACAGATATTTTTCTATAAGATTTACATTTTTGCTGGAATACTAATGATTGAAAATTCAACCTTTTTGTATTGAATTAGTAATGAAGTCATGAAATAAATGTATATACATAAGTTAAAAAAAAAAAAAAAACAGGATGTCTACGACTTTTGCACAGTACTGTAAATGAAACAGTCTGCTTTGTAATCCAGCCTTGAAAACTGTGCAACAGATACCTGACCAAAAAGTTTCTTCTGCTCTACAGTTTATTGAAGTGGTGTGTAGAGTATTCACATTTTTTCAGTTTCTTTCTTCTTTTTTTTTTAAAATCATCAATAATATTACTTTATTTGACCATTCTTGTGGTAAAGGGTTAAAACAGCAGCCTAGGCCCAAACAAAATGACAGTGTTGTACATTTCCCACCTTATCTCTCTAATTAACGGTTTGTTTAAATTATGCAAAGCTGAAAACAGTCACAGAGTAGAAAATAAAAGAAAGGATTTGATTCATAGTCTTTCATGGAACGTTTTAGATTTATATGCTGAGACAAAATATCTCTGTAAGAAATAAATAATGTGCGCAGAGGGTCTGAATATTCCTTCAGAAGACAATACAATAAATAATAGTTTTGGACTGAAGGTGATGCAGTTTGCACGCAGGAAGATGGAGTGAGCAGCTGTCTATCACCTCAGTACTCCTAGTAGTGGACGCAGTTTGTAGATACACAGGGTCTGGTTTTCAAGAAAGAAAAAAAATGACCATCAAGGGCAAAAAACAATGTACGTATAATATGATACTCTCTTGGAGATGGTGGGCAACTATTCTAGTGATATAGCTATATTTGGAAAGCAGATCAGAATTATAATTTATATGAGTTATATATAACTCATGACTCAAGGATGCATGCAGTGAGCTGTATCATAATTCCAATATGAATCTAATACATAGTGCTGGTCTGATATGAATTTGATCACCATTATGTTTATTATTTTATCAGTTATCAAAAAAATGAAAACCTTTTCATCAGATGATATTGTTAGGAAATAATATTTATTTAATAATACTTTGAGAATTTCTTGTATAAAATGCAAATAGATTTTTCAATTTGTGACAAAAAAAAATATATTCATTGTTGGCATCCTATATCTATTAATACCCAGTATTTGTTTAGTTTCACTAAATGACAAATTGGTTTTAATTAAATTTGCAAATTATGTTTGGCAAGGTTGAATTTTATATATATAATCAGTTTTTTTTAAAGAACCAGTATTGTAGGGTTAATGTATTTTTTTCTATAATGATAAGAGCGTGATCTAAGGACAGTCCCAAGTAATATTGGCATGTCTATGAGATCGCATGGCACCACTGGACAGAGATGAGTTTGAGGTATTAGCAGAAGCCTGTCTTTGATGGCAAGGCCTTCGGGAATGAAGCAGAGCCCCTTTCAGAAGCAAGACATCCTTCACAACACCTCTGAAGCGTTTACTGACAAAGCAGTAGAGAAAGAAGTTCACGGCTGTGTTGAGCATGGCTAGCATGTTGGCAAGGTCATATGCCAAGTGCACGCGCCAGTCTCTGTGCACCGATGCAACATAAAGGTGATAGAGCACGACAGCTGTGCGAGGTGCCCACAGCACTGCAAACACAGATGTGATAGCCAGAAGCATTGCTGTGGTTTTGCCCAGCCTGCCTGCTGGTGCCAGATGCTGCTTCCTGTTTTCATTCTGACACCGACGCTGGCGTCTCCTGAGATGCAAAACAATGAGTGAGTTGAGCACGAGGAAGATACTGCAGGGCAGAAAGTATATAATAGTCACATGGCCCCAGATGAGGACAAAATCAACTGTACCAGGTGGCCGACTCACCCTCCACATGTCTGACCACCAGAAAAAAGGTACACCAGACACCAACGCCAACGTCTGGACTGCACCTATGATGCGCCGGGCACGTGCCGGGTAGCTAATCTGCCGATGGAGCAGTGGATGGCACAGTGCAACGTAGCGATCCACAGTGAGTGGCACAGCAGCCCAGATAGAAGCATGATTAGCAGCAAACTCCAGAACACTGACTGATCGTAGCAGAACAGTAGGTACTTCACGGTGGAACACAGCTGTCTCCAGGAGAAACCCCACAAAAATGATGAAGAGCTGGCTGAGCAGGTCCGAGCTGGTCAGTGACATCAGATAGACATACAGGGCCTTCTGGGTGCGTGCGGTCAAACGGGACAGAGCCACCAATGTTAAGATGTTCACTAGAAAAAAAAGCAGTAGTGATTATAAGAAGGACATGCAGGAAGGTGAAGGAAATTGGAAAAACAGTTAAAGGGGGCAAGAGTGAAAACTGATGATTCATCAATAGTGCGGGAATTTCTCATTCCTGTTTTTCAGTGAAATGCCAAATGTTGAAAAATCAAACATAACTTTGTGAACTCCCACAGGGAGTACATGGCTACTTTGACTGAGGTCATATCTCTAGTTCCCAGGCCAGAGAAATGATTCTACCAAGAACTACTGCAGTGCGAAATTTGAATCCTTTTTTTAAATTCCTGAATGTTATATCAGTTAGGAAATTATATCATTATTCTACTGTTGATCTAAAACTGCAAAGTGTATGGAAAGTGTTTTCTTTTTTTTTTTTTTTTTAGCAACGAAGGAAACTTACTTCAAACCTCAAAGTTGACCTACGAATATGTAGCTGCTGCTGCTCAGCTCTGTTTTGTGATAAGGACATTTTTTAGATAAGTTTTGTGTAGTTTCTGAATCCTTTTATGTATACTTTTAAAATATCTTTTATAGTTTGAAAAGTACTGGCCGCGTTTAAGTAAATGGGCAAAAATTATGTTTAATACATGCATTACACATAACACAGTGGTTTTCATAACATAGTGGTTTTCATATATTTTCTGGAATTTCCTTCAGGATAAAAAAAAAAAAGCACATTATTGCAGTGGAATTTAACTCTAGTTCTGGTATTTAGAGGTTTACTTTCAGTAAAGCCTTCTTTTGCTTTAGGTTGACTTTCTCTTTGTATTTCTGAACCACTGTGTTATGTGTAATGCATGTATTATAACATAATGGTTGCCCATGAACGCGGCCAGTATTTTTCAAACTGCCGGTATATGTTTTATCCTTAGATAGTTAGGTAGAGATAGATTAATAGATATTTTTTGATCCCGAATTTCCGAATTTTGATCCCATCATCATAATTGCTCAGGAGATAACTAATGTCATAATCAAGTCACCTTACACAACTAGCTACACAACATTACACAACTACACAACTACACAATATTGCTATTTTCTCCATACAGGTCCAGTGCATTCACTGTTGTTATAAATCAATGACTTCTTATAACGCTTTATTAGCTCTTATAACTCAATAATCAATGCAGTCCGAAGTACAAGCAGAGTAAAACTTTAAGAAAAAGCAGGTGAACAGTCTTGCAAGCTCACAAATCTGCATATTTGAAGAATGTGGATTCCTAAAAAATAGTAATACATGTATGTACTGTACAGTTTCAGCATACTGAAATATAAAAGAAATAACTCCATATGTTCAAATGTCTTACCTGGAAATCCCACACACAGCAAGATGCTATAGTAGATGACAGGGATGTAGCCAAGAACACACTCTGATCTTTGGTACTCATCAGTGCTTGGCTCCTGTTCCTGGTGACTTGACACCGTCTCATTCTGCAATTCAGTCATGGCCCTTAAGATTAACCTAATGCAACACAGATAAAGGGCGAGGAAATATAAAAATGGTACATCATTAGGCTTTAGATTTTTTAAAACAAATTATTCATTTTTAATGTGCATCTAATTGCAAATTGTAAATAATATTTCCATTTTAATGGTATATACAGTACAGTACATACACTACCAGTCAAAAGTTTGGACACACCTTATAATGTTCTTTCCTGATTTTTATTTCTTTCTACATTGTACGGTAAAAAAAATGCTGAAGGCATCCAAAAATATGCAATAATCTCCTTTAAACAGTTGATATTGAGATATGTCTGCTATTTATGCTCGTAAAGCCTTCATCACGGCTCTAATCTGAGGTGCTTGTAAATTTGGGACTCCAGCAAACCAGAGCCATTATCCATAAATGGAGAAAAGTTAGAACAGTGGTGGAGTGGCTGGCCTACCAAAATTATTCCAAGAGCACAACAACAACTAGTCCACAAACTAATAAAAGAACAACACCTAAAAAGCTGCAGGCCTCACTTCTCTCAGTTAAGTTCAATGTTCATAATTCTACAGTAAGAAAGAGACTGGACAAAAATGGCATCCATTGGAGACTTATTTGACCAGGCTATTCGGGCCCACAACAAGAACAGACCAAAGGACTAAACTGATTGGACTTTTTCCCTTCACACCTGTATTTTGGAGCATATTACTCTCCACATTGCACATTTGCACATGTCTCATATATTGCACATTTCTTGTTCTTGTTTTACACATAAAACGAGGACTAACTTGAACTTTAAATCACAGACATCACTTCATTCCATACTTCACGTTTCACGTTTCATTCATACCGCTGGTCATACCTACAGTACATGTCATATCATTACCCCCTCTCCTTTTTAAATCCACTTCCTAGTATAATTAAAATTTGCACATTCTGCACATTCTACAGTATGTAACTTCGATATTTTTAAATAGTAAAAAAAAAATTATATTATTGTAACATGTACATCTGTACATTTGTAAATTGTACATTTTATCTCAATTTTTTTTAATTTTTTTTTTACATTTTTCTTTTATAGTAGTAAAATCTTCCTCTCCTATCTTTCCTTTTTAGGTCACAAAAGCTCATCTCACATTTGCCAAGAAACATCTTGATTATCCCCAAGACCTTTGGGCAAATATTCTGTCGACTGATGAGACCAAAACATTGTGCATCCTGTTACATCTGGCGTAAAACTAACACAACATTTCATAAAAAGAACATCATACTAACAGTTAAACATGGTGGTGGTAGTACGATGGCCTGGGGCTGCTTTGCAGCTTTAGAACCTGGACAACTTGCCATAGTTGATGGATACATGAATTCTGTGTTGTACCAAAACATCCAGAAGGAGAATGTCTGGCCTACAGCTCATGACCTCAAGTTCAAGCTCACTTGGATTATGCAGCAGGACAATGATCCAAGACAAGCCAGCAAGTTCACCTTTGACTGGTGCAAAAATAAATAAATAAATAAATAAATAATAAGTTTTTGGAGTAGCCTAGTCAAAGTCTGGACTTAAATCTGAGATGCTGTGGCATGAACTTAGACAGACCATTCATGCTTGAAAACCTTCCAATGAAACCTTGGATCGCGAGTAACTTGGTCTGCGAGTGTTTTGCAAGACGAAACCAAATTTTTAATAAATTGTAACTTGATAAACAAGCGCGATCTTGATATACAAATACTGTAGTACGTACAGCATATGCTTTGTCTGCCTAGCATCACATAATCACAGATGAGCCAATGGTTCTTCTCTCCTTTGCTGTCGGATTTTGAGTAATCAGTCAACATCATCATGTAGTCAACTTCTGTGTGTGTGTACACTTTACTATAACATTGTTACCACATGTGCAGAGTCTGTATATATAGACAGAGTCGGACAAAAATGTATGCACACATTTCCTTTTGGATCAGTAATCTTGATCATATAAATATTTTTATTAAGAAAAACTAATAGCATAATAATCCAGGTTTTGTATTTTAAAAAGATGATTGCATTATAATTTAATGAAAAGTGACTGCCTAGGTTGGTGGGACGTGGCAGACATGACTGAATGATGCGGGAACATATCAATTAGCAGCCTACTATTTTCTCCATACAGTTCCAATGAATTCACTGTGTAACTTAATATATTGAAGAAACTTTAACACAATAACAATAGGCTGTAATTCAGTATCATAGCTGTTCTCTGAAACTCACAATAGGCTCATGTGAATGCAGTTGATATACAAGTGTAATTTAATGATCTTATAGTTCAGATAATGGTTTCTGTATTAAAACAAATTCATAACAAATTTTACTCGATATGGACACAAAGCAAGAAGTTTCTTCCTTTAAAATAGCATGTTTAAATTAAAATGAGTTTGCTAGGCACCAGCAGCCAGTTAATGAACAAGTCTTGGCAGTGGATGAACACCCACACACAAGTGCTCTATTACTCTTTCATCTCTAAATGAGATTTCACCTGGCTTGCCTCTTTCCACCATGCCATGGAAGTGCACATGTCATGGAAGTCATGCTTTAATATTAGTTATTTGCTTTCCACACTCTGTATAATGGTCTGATTATTATTTTTTCTTTTTTAATAAAAAAAAGTAAAATAAACAAAAATCTCTGTTGTCTATTTATAAGGTGATAATGCATCTCTTGGAAACCGGTCTACTAGTGCAGCTTAAGGGCTGGTGATTATAGCAGTGAAGAGGGACCATTAAAAGTAAGCACCAAATAGAAAGGCAATTCATTCCTTCCCACTGACATACAGACCATGTTATCCAGATTTACAGCCTGGAACATTGTGCTTTATTGCTCAGGTGCGCAGAATCACAAAGGCCAGGCGAAAATGAAATAGCAGCAATGATCTTTTAGCTGTCTTTCTACAATTTATTTTGCTCCTGTATGTCAAACCTCTAGGGCAGGAGATTAGGGTTGAGATGATTACCGTGCATAATGTGCGGTAATTCCCATTTCGTAACTATGAACAGTAAATTATTTAATATATTCTGTACATATGATCATCATTTGTAAACAAAACATGTTTTTAAATTTTATTTCTGTCTTATGTACAGTTAAAAGGTAGATATAAGGTATGAGATTTATGGACTAAATTACCTTAGTGGTTATACAGTTCAGACTTGCATCAATATTCGCATCAATATGTCCTTGAGCACTAATTATCACAAGCCAAAGTGTTTCTTGGTTGTGCACACAAGCACACACACACATGCAGCACTGCACCAAATTACCATAACGTAATAGCAGTGTCAGTTGAATTATTTAGATTAATAATAAAGAGAACAACAGGGAGATTTGCAGGAGAATTTAACAACCTTCAATCCCAAACTGTGGGTGTCAAACAGGAGTAGTGTAGAGCAGTGAAAAATCGAATCTTCTGGCTAGCAAATGGTTTGTTCGATGCAATTTTCACATCTACATCTATCACATGTTTAAAAGTGTGTTTACTCAAAAACTGCTTTTTCTGGGAACTGGGGCAGGACATCACATGTGACTACACAGCAAAATGGTGACTTTTTATTTTCAGAGCTCATTTTTATACAGTTGGATTTATCTAACACTGTTATTTCAACATTGGGGACTTGCTTTGTATTACTACTACACATCCTCCAGGGAAATTTCAAGTAAACATGTTAAGCTTATTTGAATCTCCTAGTGATGTTCTACCTTTTGATACTAAGGACCGAAGAAGCCAACATCGTTTTCTTTCTTTTGCTGTCAAATGTATTAAGATGCAACAACGAACATAAATTACTTTTGGGACAATGGGCAGTTGCAGATTGGTGGTTAAGATTTTTGGACTACTGATAGGAGGGTCATAAGTTTAAACCCAAAACATGAGCAAGGCCCTTAACTCTCAAGTGCTCAGATATATTAGATTAGATTAGATTAGATTAGATTAGATTAGATTAGATTCAACTTTATTGTCATTGCACATAGTTACAAGGCAACGAAATGCAGTTAGC
>JAQQZT010000006.1:18603674-18618515 GCA_030068275.1 Clarias platycephalus | reverse complement strand
AGAGTATACCTATACACACATATATACATATATTAATATACATATATGTAAGTTGCTCTAAGTGCATCTGCCAAATGCCATAAATGTAAATTATAGTACAGTATATAGTATGGATAGAAATAGCAAGCATTGAAATAAACATTTAATAGAAATTCAGCTAATGAATCGACATAGTTATAATTATCTTCTTATCATGTTTCTTGCTTTCATGGTATTGATCGTCAAGGAAAAAGTTAATCGGTTTTGTTAGTCTGCATTTTGTATCCCATATTGGTGAACTTTAAGGACAGTTTTTGTCTTTAAAGGCCATAGGCTAACTAAGCTGAACTGAAACCCTTGTCCTGTGATGTCTGCTCATCTAAAATCTGAGAGTGGTTACGCACAAATGCAAAATATGCTAAATAAATATTGATTTAATTTCAAGTAACTGATATTAATGGCCTATTCTTAATATGCAGCCCTATATGTATTTCCTCCATGGCATTTAATAAATGACCCAATATCTACCTTAATACAATTTCCACCTATTGGATGAAGCACATAGCTATTGGCTATAAAACAGGTCATGCGAAATAATTCGGATAAGATGTGCAGGCTTAGAATGTCACTGGAGCACGCAGTGAACTCAGTCCTGGACAAGGGCAATGTTTTCTTACCCTGCACCAGTTCACATGCTTGGAGGCATCCATGCTTACAGCATGATTCTATTTGAACAAGAAAGCGGTGACACAAACATGGGAAAAACAGTTCAAACTGAGCTTGTATTTGCAGCTGTGAACCCACGCGCTGGGGGGCTTTTAGAATTTCTCTGGGGATCACTCCTATTGTGCGTTATATTAGTCCATGTAATTTTAAACACTACGCTATGAGACCTGTAAAAACATGTACACCTTGGGCAGTATTGACAACACATTAAAGGAGGCTAAATGGTGTGAATATGAACTTGTCTCAAATTGCTATCCAATTAATTGCCTAGGGCTTAGTAGGGTATGAGAAGGCAATCAGGGTGAAGCCAGAGGTAGGATGGAATGAATGATATCTTCGGTCTTTTTGTTCTTCCCAGCGTTCTCAATTATTCATGCCTGAAACAATAACCAGGCTCAAGGGCAATGGGATGACTGTACAGTCCCTATTAGTAGGCATAGCAGGAAAAAAAGTGCTCTTTTGATGACTGAGAGATAATATGAATGGGTTTTAATTTACAGTAAATGGTTTAAATTGGTTGAGGAATATACAGCAGCTACTTCAGATAACACCACAGTGAATTACACACATCATTTGACTGTAAACCATCTACAGCATGTGGCCTCTATCAAAGTTGACAAAGTGGTTTTTTCCCATAGTAAATAACCTCCAAACACTGTTGTTTTTGGTGTTCTCCTTAAGGTAGATTATAAGCATTATTAAATGCAAAGTGATGCCAACAGATTCCTTAAGGTTGCCTCTCAGCTTTCGGAAACTGCTATGTTCACAAAAAAAGTTTTTATAACGAAAAATGCTTGGTGTGTTGGTGAGCTTGATACATTCATGTTGATTCATGAAAAAGAAGTTTCCAAGGGGTTCTTCAGAATGGTAATAGTTAGTCTTTTAGGGGGGGAAAAATCCTCATAGATTCATTGAATTGCGTTTCGACAAATCTCATAGGTTTGAGTAAATAGTTTTCATGTTGTTCCATGACGATCGGATACAACTTTAGAACCTGTGTAATCCATATGACTTACACCGTTTTTAAATATAATTGTATCCAGCTTAACAAAAAGACTGTAGTGCATGAATTGTGCAAAATTGTAAGGAACGAGATTTCACTTGCAGAAAGTGACCTCTGGATTTATGCCATGCTCAGAGTGAACATTAAAATGACATAACACAGGAGGTGGCCCCAATGTGTCATCTCACCAGCTAATTTTTATCACAAATCATTTTTGTGAAGTTGGAATGTTTTGAAAAACTTTGGGTTGGAGGATATAAATAGACAGTGATAACACTAATATAAATCAACCCCTTCTAAATAAAACCGTCCCTACATTATCACTTCCATGGCACTTGATTTAGTTAAAATTTTTACAGAACAGATACACAGAACCACATAGACAGTATCAAGAGACAAATGCAGTATATTTATATTATGTGAATACATTATATATACATACATGAACTGAAAAAATGCATAGTAAAAATGTTAAATAACCCAGACATGGTACATTTCGACCATTGCATGAAAACATTGGATCTATCTTTTACTGTTTTCTTTTTATGATTTTGTAGACATTAACTTCGTCTTGGACAACCTTGGTTAGCAAAGTCCATTAACTGGAAACAGAAAACTGTCACTACTTTACCTGCACATTCATCACAGTCAAATATTTAACAAAACATTACTGTCTACTTTATCAGAACTAAAAGAAAAGTAGGGACATTTAAACAAATAGTGCTGCTAGTGAATGTAAATATTGGGACAGGATTTAAAGGAGAAAGAGAGAGGGGTGTGGGGGGTGGGGGTCTTCTTACCTTTAGGGCCTGGCGCTGCTCCCCACATTCATGGATTTAAGGGTCCTGAGTCCTGTTATTGCCTGAGATTCCCTACCCCGGAATCTGGGAGAAGGATGAGACTAAAGAGATTAATGGAGAGACTAGGTATTCACATTGTAAGCACATCACTGCAGCCTGGCAGCCAGCAAGTGAGAAACAGACAAGAACCTGAGAGCCGAGGGGAGGAGAGAGTGTGAAGAGCAGCAGAGCGGGATGGGGAGGGGTGAGTACATGCAGGGCTGAACTGTGTGAAGAAAAGATATTGGAAAAAAAATAAGAGAGGAAGAAAAACAGGAATACTGAGGAAGTGAAGTTTTTGGGACAATGTGCATGGTAGCTTAAAGTCATGATGCAGAGATGAGCAACATACTGTAGGTACATGCTTAAAATCCTAGACGTCTTGAAACGATAAGCTTTTTGCAGGTTTAGGTATCCGGTTGCTGTGGTCATCATTTTTGGACCAGTTTAATGGTTTCTTTTTAGTTTTGTATTTCTGATGAAAATTTATGACAATGAATGATTCATTCATTATGAAACTGGTATAAGTGTAAAACGTATTGAGTTCCATCCACCAAGCCACAAATCAGAGATAAAGTCAATTAAAAAAATGTTTTTTAATTAAAGTTAATTAAACAGAAAATAATTATTAACAGGTATGGGGTAAGGATCTGTTCATGTGCCATTGAGCGATGAATACTCCTTATCCCTGGATAGATATTCATCATTTCAGTGGCAGCTTCTTACAGGGTCGTGTTGCCAGATAGATGCCTGATTGTGTCCGAGTAATTGAGGGTGAAGGACGTTGCTCAGAGGCCCAACAGTGGCAGCTCAGCAGTGCTGGAGCTTAAACCTGGGCCGTTCTGATGCCCAGGTCAGAACCTTGACCGCCAAGCTACTGTACCCTTGCCCCTGGTTGTTAATTAAATACATATTTTACTGGTCCTGCACTATAAAATGCATTTGAGATTTGGAATAGTTTTTTAAATAGTGTCCTCACTGATAAAAAGATCAGTGCATGAATCCCTCCCGCATTAATCACAGTTGTTGCATGGTTGGACAACACCTCACTATATATTCAGACATGTATACTGTATGTCTTTGTTTATCCATAACAAATAATATGACACTGACAGGTTGTGCTTTTTAATTTTTTTTTACATTAAACTTTAAAACCCACTTCAGATCCCACATTCTTTAGCTGTGCCCTATGACACACTGATGGCGAGCTCAAGCAAGGACCTCCAAAGGCCACAATCCTGTCTGCATTAACTGCATGCTGGGCTGACTGTGATCATTTTACCAATCCATGGGAACATAAAATGTCTCTTGTTTGATCTAGCAAAGAGCATCCTCCCGAATCTTATTTCTAAATTTGTGATTGAATTACGTAACATGCTGAAACGTTCAGCTTTGCTGTAAATTATTTTCATTGACACGAACAAAACACAGAGATAAGAATAAAACATAGATAAGAATAAAACACAGATAAGAATAAAACACAGATAAGAATAAAACACAGAGAGCCTTAGTAACCATGTGAAACTTTTTTTTTTTTTTTTTTTTTTACAAAGACCACCCCAACCATGACAGACATGCAAAATCCAAACAATTTGGTCTCCAAACAAAATAGTTACATTTCTATTCTAGATGCTTGGATATCACTGTTCTCTTGTGCCCAATGGAAAATTATTCTTTTCTATTTATGTTTGCATGTGAAATGTCACTATCAATATATGCTTATTTCCATGAAGCTCGACTCACTAATGATAGCTGAATTAGTTTATTTGCACATAGCTTAATGATCTGAAAGCATTAAAGAAAAGCGCTTCATATCCAAAACTACCCAAAGTGTCATGTGATTATTTTTTTCACCCATCCCTTCTTACACCACCCTCACTGTGAGTTTTATCTTTGCACTTAGGCAAAAAGAATGATAGGTGTTTTGTGTGTGTGTGTGTGTGTGTGTGTGTGTGTGTGTGTGCGTGCGCGTGTGAGATACTCTATTCTAGTATATTAATTATTAACATATCAGGACCCTTCGATTGGCCACCTGTCATTCTGTCATCTGTCAAACCTCCACCTTTAGCAGAGTAACCATAATACGATCTCTAGCTCAAAGTCATCATTATTCCTTCCTTGGCTTAAGTATGATTTACATTCTTCTGTTCTCTGTACTGAAGAGTTTGCTTCCTCTCACGTTCCATAAACCTGTACCTCAAAGGAAGGTCAGTTCAAGACGTTGAGCTTGGTGCCTGTAGAGTCCAAAGTCAACAGTGGAGAAGTGTAGACATCCTCAACCTTGGAAATGTCTCATGTATCTGACAGTCCTGTGCTTTTTAACTGTTTAAACTCCTGGTCTATAAGCCATTTTAATACACACTGTATCAATCGGCAACAATTATTAATTATTTAGTAATTACACTGAAACCTATACTCATGTATGATGCACAAATATTTTGACTAATCAGTGCCTAATTACTGTAACTGCTATGGTGGTAATTTAAGTTATTGACAGTTGAGAGGCGCGTGATCAAACCTGTGTTGTTCTAGTCCAAAAATTTCAGTTATTTTCCTCTGGCTTGCATGGTTGTCTATAACAAAACGTTTAATTTGAAAACTGCTACAGTACATATCCATCTATCATAATTCAAAACTGGGAAATTTCTGAGAGAGAGGTGCTGAACATGTTATGGCCACATTACATAGCAAAAGTGGCATAGTGGTTAGAACTGTCACTTTGCACCTCCAGGTTCCGGGTTCGATTCCCACCTCGGGTCCATGCACATGGAGTTAACATGTTCTCCCTGCGCTCGGTCGGTTTCCTCCGGGTCCAAAGACATGCAGATTCCCTTATGAGGAAAAAAAAAAAAAGGCAATATATGGTCAAATATAAAGTGTGGCGAAGCGCTAAGGGGATGGAAGATTTACAAAGAGTTGAAGATCCGATTACGCCACCCTGGGTAAGGCCCAGGGACCTTAACTAATTAAATCTCATTGTAGGCCGCACAAGTCAGTCCACAAGGAACAAGGCAGGAGACATGGATATCAGAAAATAAAATTTTATTACAAAAGGTATTCCAAAAAAAGGAATATTACATAAGAAGAAAATAAGCGATCATTGGGAGCTACAATGCACATATGCCACTTGAGGTACCAGAACCGAGGCCTAACAGCAGGGCATAAGGGCACAGCCGGCCTACACAGCAACACACCCTCCTCTTCAACCAGTGGCACACACAAAACACAGACACCAGGACTTCACCCCTGCCTTAGGCACTCAGCTCCTGTACTAACAGAAATCAAATTCTGCACTTAAACATAACATAAAATACCACAAACACACTAAGAAAAAGACAACAAACATGGACCCACACACAAGCATGCCATTATCCCAGCGTGCACACATTCACAACTCCAATGGTACACACACACACACACACACACACACACACGTTAGAAAAAAAAATACACAAAGCAAAACAAAGTTTTGATGCAACCAGTGCAACACTTAGCATCAAAACTAAACAGAAACTCAACAAAGCAAAAAATACAAAATGAAATGAATAGTAAAACAACAAGACATTAAAACACAAAAGCAAAACAGCAGCGTCTTGCAGTAGTTCCCGCGTAGCACAGTCACAGGGAAGCTAACTGCATGTAGCAATGGCGCTAATTTATCTGCAATAAAAATGTATTTTAACATAAAATAGGCAACCCACAACGAATGCCCACTAAAAGAAGCAACTTCCAGACAGAATTTAACAGACATACCCTACAAATCAGTTATTATCAGATAATTTCAATCAAATTCAATATATTATGAAGTATATTGTTAAATATAAAATTATATACATTAAGATATACATTTGAATATATTTTAATGTTTCTCAATATATTAAAAGCAACAATTCCTTATGAATTTTTCAATATACAGTATTGTAATATATTATTACAATAGATTATTCTGTATATGGTGAATATGAATATTAATTAATTATTAGTTAGTGTCAGTTAGTGTAACAACAATGAATATTAATATAGAGAAATATATTGTAGCGTTTTTCGACGCTAGCAGGGATCTTGGAGGACGAGTGAGCTTACTTGCTCCCCAATGTAAATGGCTGGGGAGTAGTTTATTGCACACAGCACAAGCACTCATACATACAGGTCAAGCACGCACATACATACACACACAAACCTGGCAGAAGACATCAACTTACACACACTTCTCTACCATGGTGGACACATAGAGAACCCCCGCAAGGCATGCTGGTCGTCAGCCGCCGCCCCGCCCACGCCACAATATTTTCTTTGCGTAAGGAATTAGACTAGCTGGTGTTCCCTAATTACCTGTAGTGTGTGAATGAAGGTGTACCCTGCCTGGTCACCAAAGTGACCTAACAATGTCCTAATTCCCCTGGGATAGGCTGTAGGTCCCCCACAACCCTGCATACAGGATAAAGCAATATAGACAATGAGTGAGTGAACGAGATTTTATCTAGGTGGCATGGTGGCTTAGTAGCTGTTACCCGCGATTACCCACAATTCCGCAGCGCAAGAGAGAGAAAAAACATTGCATTGCCATTTGCATTGGGGAGCAAGTAAGCTCACTCGTCCTCCAAGATCCCTGCTAGCGTCGAAAAACGCTACAATATATATGAAGTTAGAATCACAATATCGAGTGATTTCTACATTGTATAACAATACTGGAGAGTTCAAAACTATGCAATAATACATTTAGAATTAGGTAATTAAGTAACACCAATCACAGTATTTTAGGACAAGAACAGTATTGTTAAGTGCATTTGCAAAACTTAGCTTAGCTAAAATTAATATTTAGTTGTTTGTCACATGTACATTACCACACAGTGAATTTTTTTTTTTTTTGCATATCCTAGTAAGGAAGCTGGGGTCAAAACACAGGGATAGCCAGGATACCGTTTTCCTGGAGCAGATTGGGTTCGGGGCTTTCTCAAGGGCTCAGTAGTGGTAACTCGGCATTGTTGTGGTTTAAGCCCCTGACCTTTTGATAAGTAAGCCAGAGACATTTGAACCACCACTGACCCAAATGTATTGATATTATGAATTTATGCTAAATTACATACTTAAATTACCACAAATTTGATTTATCTATCTGTTGATTTATCTCAGACACCATATGAATTTCTAAGTCTAATGACTAAAAAGGGATTTTTTCAAAAAAGAAAGTATGACTGTTGTGTAATAAGAAAACACACAGACAGCGTTTGAATTCATCTGCATATAATGTTTCATACATTTTTCAATTGTGTAGTAGTAGCAGTAGTAGTATCATAATATTAAATTGAGTATTATACTATTGTAATTCTGAATAATATACTTCAAGGTGAGTAACTAAATGAAAAATAATTTATATGTTTTCTGTTCCTTCCTTCCGTTTCAGGCATGGCAGTATGTTTCCTCTGGCTAGTGGAACTCTGCGCAGTGTGTATTTTGGCAGATCTCAACTGCATGCAGAAATAACTGGAGGCACAAAGTGTCATGCAAATGACCTTTAGATAAACGTTTCTTGCATATAAGAGGGTGATTTATTGAATTCATTAAATATACAGAAGTAAAAATAAAAGACAAAAACTTTATCCATACAAAATGCTTTTAATGTTTTCTTTTTTTATGTATACACAAAAAAATACATGATTGTTGTACAGTTGAATTCAGTCAGTTCAATGTAATAATATTACACGTCTAGTGCATTGCGAAACATTTTTTTTCCTAATCATGTTTCAAAGTAAATCTGCATGTGGAAGCTCACCAATTTGGTGCTGATGTCAATTTGATTATTGCAATAAAAACCCCCCACAGACTGCTTAAGAGTACTGTACAGTACTGAATAAGAGTTCCAGTTAATGTGTACAACCCATCTAATAGGAAGGATGGCTGATATAATGCTCCATTCATATACTGTATGCGTAGTTATTTCTTTATGCTCACGCTTCATTTCACACACAACGTTATACATTGAAAATGAATCCAAGTAAAACTTTCTTTAATTTAAAACAAAATAGATATACTGCCCAGCCAAAAAAAAAAAAACAGTAATGCAGTTTAATAATTTCTTGGACCCTTTTTAGTTTTGATTACGTCACAATTATTTTGGCCAAGATCATGTATCGATGATGGTAGAGCCAAACTACTCCATAAACTCTTTTCCACCACATCCCAAAATTTTTAATGTTCAGGTCAGGCTTTGTTGGTAGCAATTTTATGTTTGAAATTAAATCCTCATGCTCCCAAACACCGTTAGAGCCTGATGAGTCTTGGCATTGTTATCCTACAATATTTCTGTGTCATCAGAGAGAAAATAAATCCATTGAGGTGATAACCTCAGTCTAGACCTGACCAACTGAAGCAAAACCCCAGATCATAAAACTCCAGAGACTAATACAGTGGGCACAATGCATGATGGGACATGGTGGGTCCTATCACTCTGGAACAGGGTAAATCTTGACTCATGACCTTTTTCTATTGCCCCAAAAGCCAATCCCCAATAAATTGAAGCCTTTTTATTTTTATTTTTATTCTCATTAACATGTGATTTTCTGATGGCCACACAGATGTTTACTCTTATATCTGAATTGTCTGTGGGATGTTATATAATAAATGTTTCTGTAAATTTTTTTAGGTTTGTGTTTCAGCTATTTTTGGTGTATTGTTGTTTGTCCTTAAAAGACACATCTTCTCGGAGTGACAGCAATTCATTTACATACATTAGTAAACTTTTTTTTTTTTTTTTTTGCTTTTCTCTTTTAGAACACTGTAATTAAGAACTATAATAACTGTATAATTATATATGTTGTTCAACAGAAACTGTGGAAGTTTAGTGGTTACGAACCTGCCCTGTGATTGGTGCTGATCTTTTTTTTTCTTTCTTCGAGACAAATAGATCTAGATAAAGAAATCTAAAGAGACTGCAGCTGTAGAGATCACCTAACCCTGACAGCTCTAATGGGGACAAAAAAGCTGACATGAGCTCAACAAAATTGACTTCAAAGAAAGGTGCAACACAGATTTAAGTGATTTCTTCAAGTTGTGTAGATTTAATTAGTAATTATATGAAGCTAATCATAGCACAAAACATTAGTACATTTTCCTAATTTTAAATTATCACATAATTTTGTATAATTTCTATCAGATTTGGCCTGTTATGTCGAGCTTATTTCCATAAAAATTTATCATTTAAATATTTGGTTCCAGGGTTGTGTAACTTTTTACTGGAATTTGTACTTGTCTTTCTGTTACTGTAAGAGGCGCTAACCTGAAAAACCGCCAGAGGGCAGCATTTCTTCATTTCAAGTGATTACAGCTAATGTATGTCTCTTTTCTAAGTGAAATACCTCACACTCTCAATGGCTGGTCAGTTAATTAATCGAGTAGCCTGTTTATTCTAAGGTTTTTTTTAATATCATATTTTTGTGCAATTATTTTCCCTCAGTATAAGAAGGAAATCTGATGTTTTACTTCTTGCAGTCCCACAGAAAAGCCAACATGGTATACATTTCTGAAATAAGTTAATGATGCTTATGATTGATAGATATGAGAAGATGCAGAAACAACATGCTGGGTATGGTAAAAAAAGGGTATGGTAAAAACGAAAAACTGTATATATATATATATATATATTTTTTTAAAGGGCGGGGAAGGGGGGGGGGGGGCGGCGTAGTGGCTCAGGGTGTTTAGGTGCTGAGTTACTGATCGAAAGGTTGGAGCCTCAGCTCCGCTATCTTTGAGTAAGGCCTTTAATCCTGTCTGCTCCAGGGGTGCCATATATAATGCTCACTCTGCACTCTGACCCTGGCTTTCTAACAAAGCTGAGATATGCAAAGAACATTTTTTGCGAAGAAGAATTTCACTGTGCAGTAATGTGTATGTGACGAATTAAGGCTGAACTTAGCGGGTAAAGTTGATAGAACGGTTGTTGATCCTGCTTTCAAATTCCCCAGATCTTAAAGCATCCATGTGATATCCTGGACAGACAAATCTGCTCCATGCAGGCTTCACTATGCAACTTACAGGGTTTCAAGGACTGGTGACTCTTAATTGGCAGTAGGTGTGAATGAGTGTGTGAACTGTGCTCTGTATCCCATCTGGGGTGAATTCTGCTATGACCCTGATAAAGCAATTACAAAGGATAAGTTTTTTTTATTGTAGTTTCTTAGCAAATCCACACAGCTGCATATTTCAAGGAGTTCTTAACAATTGATTGTGTTTACTCTTACAGAAAATCCAAAGAAGTCTGGTATTTAATCAGAAACAAAACATCTGTTATGAGACTGATTGAGATTGAGATTACTTAATGGCTATAAAGCTGTAAGTGAAGTCGCTTAATAAAAATAAATGAATAAATAAACAGTACCTTAGAGCAGGGATAACAATTTTGCAAGAATCCAAAACAATAAGGAAGATACTAAACTAATAATTTTTAATCAAATATTTATTCAATAAAATATTTCTGTACTTAAAAACAGCTAACTGGGCAAAGGCTCTGAGAAAGATTAATACTCAGGGGGCAGGCTTAGCAGCTCATTTTTTCTATTAGCACCATTAGACATTCAACAAGACCTGTGTGCTCATAAAACATTTCTTTAGAGCTTTATGATGTTCTTTTTGCAACAGTACTTTTGGGAGACTCAGTCCCAATACTGGCACTAATGAGTTGAAGAAGAAATGGCATGGTGTTGCAGCAGTGAGCGTTACAACTTTGCCTCAGTAACTCGATTCCCTCTATAGGGTGAACTGCATGCTGACCCTGCTAACATCTTCAGGTCATGCTCACAGTATCTGGTGCTAACTTTAGCGCCATGTTGGTGGCTCTTCGTGGAATGATTGCTCATTTTGCAGAGCCGTTAATGTGTGTTGTTGCTGGAAACGTTGCATTTCTAAATACAGTTCATTTTAAAAGTTCAATTGATTAAATGGCAGACATGTGTCATGGTGGTGAATGTGATGACAAGTGCTAGTCCCAATAATATGAGTTCTAAGTCCTAAGTTGCCATTGCATGGCAGGCATGGATAAACTATGCTGGCATGCAAGGCTTTTTCTAACCAAATACCAATGCCAGGGCACTGGCTATTTTCTACCCTCCCACTTGAGCATAGTACATTATCTGGATGTCTGATTGACACTGAAACGTTTGAGGGTGGAATGAACTGGTAGAACACTTTCTGCATACCATATTTGGTTTATTGTCCAAGGTGTAAATTGGTGGGATGCAAACAACAAATAAACGAGACTGCTCTGGAAGAGCTATACTGTATGTCTTCATTCGTGGGTCTGTCAAGTGCTCCACTGAATACTGAACAAAGCTAAAAGAAATGTTTCGTACCATTGTAAATGTTTTGTACTGTACATTCAAGAGAACATCTTTATACATCTTTCTTTTCCGTATAAATCAATTGTTCCAGCGGGTATAAACTACTAAAGCGAATGTTTATTTTATATTGTATAAATTTTGCCTAGGTTTCTTTATGATTCTTTAATTCAACATATATGTAACAGGAAAGGGCAGATGATCCAGTTCTTCCTCTTTGCCACTGTATCATGTAATGAGGCCTCTGTCAGGACTCTCTTCACCTTTCTATATATATGCCTGAGAAGCATCTGCAGGAAGGGTATCTCCTTCACCATCACTCAGGAGCTCTTCGCATAATACAGAACACCCCCCACACACACACACATCTCCAAATGCTGCACTCCTTCACTTCCTCTGGATAGAAGTAGACAACAGTAGTCACAGTAAGGGGCCAAGGGAACATAGAAGTTAATAAACCCAAGGATTTGGATGAAATAAAGACGAGTCCTTTGTGGATTTAAAAACAGAGCTTTTTGTCGAAATTTATTTTCTTACTACAAGCTACTTTTCTTCCAGGTAAGCTAGAGATTGTGCCAGAGCAATGCACGGTAAATACTCATGTACAGTCTAATAATACAATCTCATGGTGATAAAACAAAGCTATGTAATGATTATAATTCTATATTATACATATAGAATATTTTGCTAGATAAAATTCAGATTATATTATATTATAATACTAGCTAAATTATTTCCTTTTTGCCACAGCACAGTTAACCAACTGACATAAATTTCTTTGTTTAGAAATAAAGTTTGTGTTGTGCTTACGAAAGTATTACAAACAATAAATAAGTGCTCCGTGATTTTACCTATCCTATACTGCAAGAAATGGCATCTTAGAAAGTGAAATTTTGGCAAAATCTTCCCATTCTTTTGGCAGACAATTTTACTTTTTTAAAGAAATAAATGCTTAAAACTAGTAGAATTATCTGCAACAGAACAAGAACTTTTTATTTATTTGTTCTTGTAATCTTACTGTAGAAAAACCACACCATATTCAAGGTATTTTCACTTCTTAAGATGTCTTCTGTTTTGCAGTACAAGAGCCTAGATTACAAATTTTAGCATTTTTATATTACTTTATATATTTAGAATGTGCCCATGAGGTCTTGTAAATTTTCCAAATTTTTTTTATAGTGGTGGAAAAATCTTATCAATGTCATTATACTTCCTGAGTGTTTGTATTTATGATTTTGCTGGTCACTTGAATCTAATAGATTTATTAAATTCAATTGAACCCATCCCCCCCCCCCCACCCCAAAAAAATCTTATTCTTTTAAATAAATAGATAAACAAAAATGTTTTTAAAAAATCAGCAACTAAATCACAAATGTAAGCGAAATGTTCAGGAATAAAAAAAATGTATTGGGCCACAATAAACAACTACAATAATAGTAATAATAATCTTCATTATGTTTTTTATGTTTGTTAATAGAAAACCTAAAGGAAACAAAGTGTGGACAGAGCATATTTTACAGTTAAAAGGATAACTGTGAAATGTTCAGTGTACTTAACATGACTGTCACCGTAATTAACTATTTAGTGAATGGTTGTTGATCTATATACATTCATGAACATCACTTGTTCTGTACTTGAAATACAATACTTAAATATTCTGACAATAATGTTACTCTTAACTGGTCAGCGTTAACCTCACAGACGCACTGGTGCAGAGGCTTGTGACATTTGAGGAATTTGCTGAGGTAACCAAACTCCTCTGGCTGTCCTGGATTGATTTAGATTGCTGAAACAGAAATACCCTCTCCGCAACAAGAGACCTGTTTATACTTTTCCTTAGCCTTCCCTTTACATACTGGAAGTTTATACCACACTGCAGCATCTACATTAAAAAAGTAATTTTTAATATATACATATTTTTATATTTTAGTATGCTTTTTCCCCCGTTGATCAGTACTTATACCTGCTGTTTAATTGTAGCCAAAAATATCTGGTGATGATTAAGTTGGCCTATTCACCTTTCACACCCTGTGAGTTCTTACAATTATTTTTAAAGGTGCTAAAGCCAGGAAATTTAGCAATAAGCTTATCTTTAATGGTTATTATGTCTTCATTAGGTTTATAGTGTATACATAACTATGTATTATGTGGAGATCAATAGGTCTTATTAATAAAAAGTGTAAGAGCCATCACTGAAATATACAATGATGGCAATATGATTATAATATAACCTGATAGTGTTCTCATCTTCCCGTTACAGGCCATAGAGATGCCCCTCTCAGGAACTCCAGCTCCTCCTTACACAAAGAAAAGGACCTCTAAAATCATTATTGACCTCTCCAACATCACACAAAATGGTCAGTATAGGGTACTGTATGTTTTTTTTTATTTTT
Organism: Clarias platycephalus; assembly: GCA_030068275.1. Lineage (NCBI taxonomy): Eukaryota > Metazoa > Chordata > Actinopteri > Siluriformes > Clariidae > Clarias > Clarias platycephalus. The sequence continues at coordinate 18,604,246 of JAQQZT010000006.1, read as the reverse complement.
TATTTTTTTATCAAATACTGTACATGCCACTGCCATACATGCATGTCTCATTTACTGTATAATAACACAGTGTGTAACAACCAACCTGAAAGGCTGTTGAGCTGTTGTGCTTTATTTCCTACTGTAGGAGAATTTTTTTGCAGGAAATCAGGTTCTGCAAATAAATAGTTCATAGTTTTGTATTTAGAGCACAACTAATTGTCTAGATGTAAAGACTCTGTTTGCAATTTTAAACAGATGTTCTGTCAATCTGTAGCATATTAAGTGCCACAAACACAGGTGACTGGAATAACAACTTGGCCCAACAATGTGTCATATTATATATAATGCCCCAAAATAAAGCTGTTTTTTTTTTTTAGTAAGTAAAACACTACTGCATTTTGAAAGATTAATACAAAATTCCAATAGAAAAAGATGATTGGAAATAAGTAATAATGCGAGTGTAGTCTGGATTAAAAAAAGAGAGAGAGAGAGAAGTTGGTCATACAAGAGCTTTGCCCTCTAGTTATTTGAATAAAGAAATTAGATAAAATGATCTCAGTCACTCTCTCTCTCTCTCTCTCTCTCTCTCT
>JAQQZT010000006.1:18543847-18563466 GCA_030068275.1 Clarias platycephalus | reverse complement strand
GAATTGTAAAGTATTTTGTCTCGTGTCAATCATATCGTCAGTTATATCGTTATCGCAAATTTTCAAATATATATCGTTATATATCGTAAATATTTTTGGCCATATTGCCCTGCCCTAGTCATGAGCCACAACAAACACCACCTGAGACCAGTCAGTGTCCATACTGACCAATGTCCACCACAACATTAAAACCAGCAGGTTAATAATATTAAGCACAGGTAGAATTTGAATTCCTTTTGCAATTTAAGAACGAACATAAGCTGTGTAATTTTCAGCTAAATTGTACTACATGTTTTTTGACCACAGGCTCTGTGGTTTTAACTTTAATATGTTTTTAACATTCTATCGTTTTTTTTTTAACATTCTGACTCCTTGTCAATAATAACTACGCACCTAATTTTAAATTCGGTGCAAAAAGTAAAATCCACCTTAACTGTCCCTTTGGTCTTCTTCGTCTTCCTCTTCATTTGATCTACGGCAGGCAAAGTAGGTGGTGCGCTACTGCCACTTAAAGGTCTGGATGAATGATGGATAAAGCGGTTTTTGCTGACTTGACACCAAGGCCTGGCGATGTCCTGCACATTTCTCTAACACACTGGCCACTTAAACATTCATTCGCAGGCTTGAAGCATGTGTGGGAGAAATTGTGGAAAATTCTGTCTTTATTAGAATCTATATGTACTATAGGCTTAATTGGGTTGGCCATGAGAAAATGTTGAACATTTAGTCATGAATGTATAATCAAAAATAGGCTTGGCCTTAAATAATAAGTGTATAGAAATCATTGAACACAAACACCAACATTATCTCGTTGCTTCACTTCTTAATAAAAAAATATTCTGTATATTTTAGCTCTTAATTGGTAATGACATTTGTACAGAATGTAAAGTAAGTTTGCCATTTGCCAGTTTAATTGTAATAAATTCAATATTATTTAATAAATAACTTTCAGTAATGTTTTAATAAAACAATTATAAGTATAAATATAATGTTTTTTGTCAGCATTGCAATATATATATCCATACATGATCCATTCATATATTGCAATATATCGATAAATATAAGCACTAGTTTCCTATATATGAAAATGTATTATTTAATATATTGCATTATATTTGACAATATATTGCCATATATTTTTTTTTCCGTAAGGGCATACTCACGCTGAATCTGCAATTTCAGGCCCAGACAGCATGCAGGGTGTTTAGAGGAGACGTGTAGGGCAAGTGTTCACTGCACACTGTGTACAAAATCACGTTTTAGGACACATGACCGTACCGACATGAGTCATGAGCTGAAACCTGCATTTTACTGCATCTCTCTGCTTGGGGAAAAGCTGAGAGTTAGCATTATAACATATTAGTCAGCACTGCAAGTACATCTACATTGCATTCTTTCTCTCCCTCTCTTAAAAAAAAAAAAAAAATCGCAAAAACCAAGTTAACTTATTTTTATTTGGCAAATATTAAAATAGGAAATAAATGTATGATTTTTCATAGAATTATTAAGTGGTAGTGATGATAAAACATAGGTAATAATAACAAGATTGAATGTTTCTACTTGGCTTCCCACACCAAAGCTAGAAATCAAATATTAATGAAATCTACAGTAATATGAAAAAATTCCACTGCAGGACATTCCAATATAATCTCAGTAGACCTGAAACAAGAGGTCAGATATTATTTTCTGCTTAATATGTGATCTCTGCAACCTTATTCTGTCGGCAATTGAGATATACAGTAATAAAAAATAAATCAGTGTAGATATGTGGGTGATTAAAATATTCTTCAATTGTAACATCTGGAAAATCATTTTGAGTACTGTATCATCCTCTTTGACCCTCACAGTCATTGTGATCCGGTAGTTTGTCAGGTTTGTCTGATATATACTGTATCCAAGTCGTTCACAGTTTAATCACATGAATCTGAAATGAGGAAAAACCAGCAAAGAAGAAAGAAAAAAAATCAAGAACTCTTTGAGATATTTATTGGTTTTAATCTAAAAGCTAAGCTTTTCAGTTGGGAAGTTAAGTATAGTGTGACTGTATTTAATGTACAGTATATTTGACTGAGTTCATTTTATGCATCATTGCTATATCCAGGACGTGCAATTAACATTTGGCCCTCTGCCAGATGTGCGTAATTCTGTTAAATTATGAGCAACACTGCATGTTAAATGTACTTCTAATAAAAAATTATATTATATAGGCTGCTTGTAATATAACTCTCCCCCTTTTTATTATTATTTTTACATGAGTGCTTTAGTCACACAATTAGGCATACAGTATCCTTTTTGACTTCCATATGGTTTAGCTATTCTCATCTTTACACCAGCTACATGTTGTCACATTTGTGAAAGCTCAGCTGGGTCAGATGTGACAAAATATTGTTGGTGTGAACAGACAGCGGTATACAGTAGATAGAAAATAGAATGAGGTGGAAAATGAGGGAAAGCGAAAATAACTTGGTTGCTTCAGTGAAAAATGACAGGAAAATTCAGTGAGTATCGATTTCTCCTGGTGATTGGTGTTATGAAAATAATAAGTTAAAGTCTTTTTATTTCTGCGTGGTGAATGGATTTCTGTAAGCATTTCATTATTATTATTATTATTATTATTATTATTATTTTGAGGATAGAGGGATTTTTCCCTGATTTTCTCTCTTTTCATTCTTTCCACTCAAGAGCAAGTATTTTTAACTATGAATTGAACTTGAGCATTCATTAATAATATAAGCTATGTAAATCATTCTTTACTTACCCCGCCTGAGCTGAATATTAGTACCAATCCTGTTAGGTACAGATTCCACCCTTCCTTTCAGCATTAGCCCACTCTTCTACAGATTTAAAGTGCAATTCAGCTAAAAAATATTTTTTTTAATGTTTTGCCTGCTGTTCCAAATCATCCCAGAAGTTTTCTTTCTGCTCCAGGGTGTGAACTTCACAGTGGCAATGATGCCATTTTGCCGCCATAAATTGACCAGTTTCCATGATGCCCTATTAATTTCAGGAACACGGAGGCAATAACATGCCATGCCCTTTTCTTATGGTATCTTGGTGCCTATTTTAAAAAGTACAGACACCGAAGGTTTTTTTTTCTTTTTCTTTTTCTTTTTTCTCTGTCTACCTCAATTCGGTACCATATGTAGCGAAATGACAAGTGGCCTAAAACTGAAGAAATAATTATATTTGATACACCAAAATGCCAGACTGATGTGCTTGCAAAAACTGAACCATTCAAATGCACAACAGATAATAAAAAAAAATATAAAAAAAAAAAAAAAAAAAAAAAAAAAAAATATATATATATATATATATATATACTGGTAGGCCTAAAAAGCCAAGAAAAAATTTATATGTGCCAAAATAAATGGTTTTGCAAAAAAAATGTGTGCAAAAAGCTGATTAGCCCAACTATATTTAGTCTAATTATATTTTCACTCACTGACTCATCTTCTATACCGCTTTATCCTGTATTCCGGGTTGCGGGGACCTGAAGCCTATCCCACACTCACACACCCATTCACACACTACGGGCAATTTGGAAACACCAATTAGCCTAACCTGCATATCTTTGGACTGTGGGAGGAAACCGGAGTACTCGCAGAAAACCCACCAAGCACGGGGAGAACATGCAAACTCCATGCACACAGAGACGGGAATCGAGCCTGGCCGGAAATCGAACCCGGACCCTGGAGGTGCAAGGCGACAGTGTAAACCACTAGACCACCGTGCCACCCTCTAATTATATTTTACTTTACATAATAAAATTTGTTCTTAATAACATATTACTGTATGTTGCTTGCTTATTTTAGTTATTTACTATTGTACATAATCTAGGTGATGACAAGCAAGGTCATAAGGTCATAGGATACTTAAAAAAATGTATATAACACTAATCGTGTCATTTTATGATATGCTGTGTATGATGTAATAAAAATGTCTTCATGTCTTTAGGTGTGCGTGCTAAGTTGCCCCTTGTGGAACTTAAAAAAATGCCTTGGTGCACCTGCTTCTTGTAGAACATTTAAGGCAATTCATTCAGGACATGAAATTCATACCCTGATGCTTCATCGTACTTGTCGAACAACTCATTAGCAAACTTGTCCCGGTACATACTCTTTATCCTGTAACGCAAGAGTCTGACCTGGTCAGGATATTAAATAGGAGGACTAAAATCTAATCTTCATCAGTAGCCTGACAGCAAAACGATTATAGTTGAGCAATCCATTATATCATGAAGTCTGATTATTATTCTAATAGGAGAAAGTGTTACACCTACTGTACAAGTCCTTAAAGCACAAAGGCAGTAGAATCGAGTCATTTGTTTTAGACATTGCAGGTTGTGATATCCTTTTCTGGTTTATGCTGTAATACTTCTAAATACCAAAAATGATATAAACAGAATGGATATTTACCAGCAGATGAATCGATTAGAGTTCAACTGATCCAACCCACAACAAGATCACATATCTGAAAAAACATACAAAGATGTTGCTTATGCATATATGTTCAGGAACACCAGCCACATTTTTGACTAGCTATGATTTTTGCCATTTCTCTGTCTTTGTCTGTCTGTTCCTGTATCTGTCCAAGATTCAAGGTTCTCATTAGAGAAAAGTCTCTGTTTAAATGTTTGTTTCTGGAATTATTATAGTGCAAAGCAGAAAAACTGATTAGATTTTGAAATTGCTCCAAAAAAGCATCAAGGTCACAGCAAGGTCAAACATCTAAAAGAGTTTTACATTCAATTCTTTGAAGTACCCTATATTTTTAGAGAAGTTCTGGCTTACAAATAAACATGAGGAAGGACTAGACGTTTTGGTGGCATTGCCATCCCCAGTGACAACATTGGCATTGAGTTCAACATATTTTAAAAGGAATTGTAGAGTGTGGGTGTGGGTTTGTGTGTGTAGGGGGCTGCTAGTCTATTTATAGCAGCCACCTCTGGCCAATCCAACCTTTTGACCTTGTACAATAGGGAGCTTATATTGTTGTACGAGTGTAATAATAAGCCTATAATGGTGGTCAGTGTTATATTGTGAATATTGTGGTTGCGGTGGTGTAGAGATGATTAGACTATTATATATTACACAAGCCTATAACCCAGTTCTGTAAAAACAAAGATCTTCAGTTCGATTTGTGACCTTCTGCCAGTAATATTCGTCCCAGTTTCTGTTCTGCGACTTTTTTTTTTTTTTTTTTTTTTTTTTGCTCGTGTGTACGCGCATGTGTGTGTGTGTGTGTGTGTGTGTGTGTGTGTGTGTATATGTCATGCCTCAGAGCTTATTAGATTATCAGTCGGCGTACTCTTCCAGATTGAGGTCGCCTCTTATCACAGAAACCGTGTTGGCCAACAGTAATGGATGCTCGAGAATCAGAGGCTCCTCTTCAGGAGTGAGAAGTATGTGGAGCTCTTTATCATAGAAAGTGATCATCAGCTCATCAGCGTGCTGCTGTGTCTCTCCAGCTCCTGCAGCAATTCATCTTCAGCCCCCTCCAGATCTCTTATGTCCTGATCGAGTACTGGCAAAGCTACAGCATGCCTCTTGCTCTTAGGTTATAGCTTTATATAGGACCTCAGTGGAAGCAGAACACTTATTTGAACCTATTTTTTTTTTCTTCACTTTTCTTCTCGCGGGTTTCAAAAGACAAAGCGTGATTTAGCAGAGGTCTATCAATTTCCTTTATGGAATCAGTAAAGAAAGTATCCATCCTTATAAAACATTGCCTATTTTTCCTGTTAATACTTCAAAGAGGTTTTTTTAAAACCTTTTTGTACGGCAAGCGGACAGCTGTGGATCCACAATCTAATTACATATACGGTACTTTTTAAACCCAATTTTCTCCCGATTTACTTGCGGTCAGTATCAACCCACCAGCTGAGCCTCCCGTTTCTCATCCTGACTTTCAACAAGGATAACACAAGCTTTTTTTTTCTGAAACGGACATTTAACCACTAGACATCCCTAATCCAACTAGTGTTGCTTGTGACGTACAGCAGAAAAGGAAGACTGTACTAGGTGGATGGCCGTGTCTTCACTGTGATATTTCACTTAGAGTGCTTTATAAACACCAGAACTCACTTCTTGCTATTCCGACTTGAATCAACTGTTTCCCATTTATGTAAACTCGGGTGTGAAATGGAGCATAAGTGCGCCTGAGAACAGTATCTAAGTGCAGTTTTCAAATGTTCCTTCTGAACTGTATTCGGGAAGACAGTTTCTTGCTTCTGCTTAAATAAAATAGAGATGTTTCCCCTAGGCCTGTGTTCGCATTCGGTGAAATCCTCGGCTGTGGATGTAAGAACATAAGCTCTTAAAAGCAGTGTTAAGCCGTGAAACATTTTCCAGGCAGGAAACAGAGACTGTTCCTGGAAGACACACGTCACCGAGCCAAGCGTTATGGAGTTTAGCGATTTCAGAATTCAAGCCTGCTTTTTTTCCTCTCTTGTTATACGCCTCAGCTTTCTTGTGTTTATTCAGAGATGTGTTTCCATGGCGAATTTCCAAACCCGCTAAGCTTTTTCCCCCTCACACCCTCGTGTACTCGGATGCGTTTACATACTGGTGTGCCTGTGAGCTCCTGATATCTAGGGTATTTGTTCTCGGATATAATGAGGGAATGAGCCTCTGTAAAGATAAATCATCGATGACTTATTGAGACCTGAAATGAAACGTATTTCCTCCAACAGAAGAAAGCTGATTTATACTCAAAGGATACAACTTTCTGTTCTATCATGGTTTTTTAATTAAAGTCACAATTACTGTGTGCACGTTGATTAGAAGGATTTAATGAATTGCTAAGCTGGTCAGCTTTTATGGTTCAAACATTATAGGAATAAAGAAATAATACCACTTCACAGTAACACACGTCTTCTGTTATCTGTGATTTCAAGTTGCAGTTATACTCGGAGACAAGTAGCGATGCATGACCAATAGTTACAGCTTCGTCTGGTAGATGAGTGTAAATTAAGCTAGATTAGGAGATCATTTTCCTTACAATATGTGCTCAGTGCAGCAACAGCAGTCTTTATGCTTTGTTTAGTTTAACTGACTTGGCTAAAAGCCCTAATTTTTTTTAGTTCATTATGTTTTCTCTCATTTGCTTTGTACTACGATGATGTTCCCGCAGTTAATGGATGCTCAGGTTTTTATAATTTTTTTTAAACGTGTCTGTTTTTTCCATGTATCATTTGTAGGAAAGTGGGGGCGTCCTTGCTAATTTTCTCCTTGCTGCAGGACAGGGGAGTCTCATTAAGCAGCAAGACTCGGCTGGTGAGCGTTTAATTCAGCTTGTCCTCCTTGCTAAGGAAGTGTTGAAATCGGATTTGCAACAGGAATCGCTAATCGCGTAAAAAAGCAAAAAACAAAAACCTAATGCCACTTTAATGTAATTAAAATGGCTGCAGTTTCCAAGCATTCCAGCAGAGTAGTTTTGCTGCATGTTGGTTAGATGCCTCAATCGGAATGAAGGGTTAGCTGGGGCTGAAAAATGGGGATCGAGTTAAGAAAAGAAAGTGTTCAGTATATTTGCACATCTTGTCCACCTGAGCTGTTATTAAAGTCATTAAAAGGTTCCTTGGATTTAAAGCGCTCGACTTCCATCTCGGCTGCTCAGTCGCAGAGCGCCGTGCCTTCACCCACACCTCCCATGCAGAGAAATGCTGCTCAGCCCTTCTGTCTGTACAGAGAGGAGAGTCGTGCATTCCTCCCATCTCTCTGGCTGTCTTCCCGAGCTTCATTCACACCATGGAGACCTCCATGCACTGCCAACGTAGCCCTGAGTGATCGATGACACACTCTTTAGGTGATAGGCCGAGCACAGGAGAAGCACTCACGCAAACCCATTCAACGAAGAGCGACACGCGAGACAACACAGTGTACTGTACCACACGTCATTTGCGCTAAAGTTCCTGTCTGTGCTTTGGATCTGAAGGTTGACAGAGCGGCTTTGAAATCTCAATAAAAGCTGGAGCTGGCTGTTTAATTGCTCAGTTTCAGTCCCTGGATGCTTTTTTTCTTTTCTTTTCTCATTGCTGTCCTGCTTTAGCAGGCTGTGCTTGAACTGAACAGCGTTCTCATGCCAGAGTAGACAACTCATGTTTTGCTCCCATCGGGGTGATTCTAGTTCCAACAAGTCTTAGCCATCAGCAGTTCTTTGGATTTAGCACAATTTCACTAATGAACAGAAGAGCCTCCCCTTCAAAGGTTATGACCTCCATGAGCAAATAAAGAAGGCAGTAATTTCTGCCTCATCACATCTCTGGCATATGGTATTTAATTAATTAATTTTTTTTATTTTTACCTAATTCCTAAACCCTTTCACCCACTTCAGCTGTCTTCTTTCTATAATGACTTTGCATTTCACTTCTTTCTTACTTAATTGCGTGATAGCGTAATCTATCCCACTCTTACAGTAATTTGCACTGGCTTTTTTCATCCAACCCTGTACTGTTGTCCTGACTAATTAGCTTGCACTGAGGTATGACATTAAGTTTGACTCAGTACAGAACATGAAGTACATAAAGATATATTCGGTACATAAAGAGATACGGCTTGCAAAATACCAATATGGTAATCGAGGAAATCTATTTAACATTTCCTGCCGTTAATTAGTTTACTTAAGACAAATGAGATCACATGCAAATGTGATCAGTGTAACAAACAAGTGAAGGATGTGTATGTGCAGCGTTCGCTGTTATGCGCATTCAAATTCCTGCAGGTCTGACGCACAGTGCCCGGCATTATGATTCTAAATCTAAATGTAGCAGATAACAGTCATGATTAATTACACTGATGTGAATTTATTTTGATGCTGCCAATTAAGTGCAGTGATTGATGGTTGCTGCATTGACATGTTAGCTCTATAAGTGGTAAATCTGCAGGGATTTTAATGTTACTTTAATAGAAGAGCCTTTCAAATTATCCTCAACTACTGTATTACAGTATGGATATTAATTGAAAAAGTTAATATTTCATTATCGATTTTGGTTATAATCCCGATTGTTGTCTCAATTGATTAGCTACTTGAATAGCTATATAAATATAATAGATATATAAATAGATATTCTGATGAATATTTCGATCTAAAGCTTTATAACAAGAATACAGCCATATAATACATATTGAGCCTAAATTAAATTTTACATACATGTCAAATGTTAGATTTTGGGTAATGAATAAAAATTCTCATTCGTTTTGATAAATATTTGGATTCTATTGATTTAGTGAATCTTTCCTGCAGTCTATAGAAAATTATTTGACCCTGAAATGGGTTTATGGGAGCACGGAATAGCACTTCTTTACTTTACAACAGATGCTTAAAAAAATCGCCTAGAGGAAATTAAGCAAGAACTCATACCGAATATCATTTTCTACATCGCACTAGTGATGCACATATCATATTTACATGATGGTTAACAGCATGTTTAACAGCTCACAGTGCCGCTCATTGTGTTTTATAGTACAATATCTCATGTAGAAATATTTTTTATTTATTTACTTTTTGCCATCAATAATAATGGGCTGCTGCCATCTCCTATGAGTGTATACGGTCCTAGCACTGTGAAATGCTGTGTTAATGATTGTGGCTTTGGCTTTGTGAACATGCTGCAGTGCCGCCCTCCTACCCTCCTCCTGAGAGCCTGAGAACATATTCTCCCTTCTCACTTTTCCAGATGGCTCTTATTTCATGGTGTATATGTTGTTTAACTATGCAGTGTTAATTTTGTCGATGAAAAAAAAAAAAAAACACCTCATGACTCTTTTTCCCATGATGAAAACGAAATAATAATCAAATACAAAATCATCTTTTTAATGACGTTCGCCGAGTTAATAAAATCTAGTACAGTATTCAAATTTTGTCGACTGGACAAAAACCTTGACAACTAATACATCATCATATATAGGAGGCATGGAGTGGGAGGTGGGCAAGGTGGGAGGGGGTTTTGGGTCCTTGTGTCTTTGTGTCTTTGTCACGTGCAGCATTATGTGCTTTTTTGTTGTACATTCACCAACATGGCAATTGTCTTTTAATTGCAGCATGAATTTATAAACTAACCTAATCATTCTGATTAAACCTTTCGTGTTATCATGAAGCGGTGATGAAGGCTAAAGGAAGCCCTTGCTACAGAGTTTTATATGAGACCATGATGCAACCCTGCTGCCCTTTTCGTGATTGCCAAGGCCTTTCCTTGCCTAGCAGCTTGGCACTGGAACCGAGCCAGATAATGGAATTAAAGAGGGATTTAGAGTGTCTGTATCCTGGTATATGTGTGTTCCTGAGCTTGGATAAGTTGTCCAAAAAGGATGTGTGTGTGTGTATGTGTGTGTGTGTGGATGGGCTGTAGGCAATGCAGTTTTTACACAGCGCGCTGGGAATGTTATGCAACATGTTAAATCGTGCACTGACCGAGGCTTGATTAGCTCTCCCTGTTTACAGGGCACAGGGCTCACAATGTAATTAAAAAAAGAGAAGGAGGAGGGGTTGGTGCTGATTGTTGCCCTGTTAAAGAGGCTGCTTGGACTACTCATTTAGAATCCTTTATATAATATGCAGGTACTGTAGGGCTGCAGGTCTGGAGGGACGGTTCTGCTCAGGGTTAATCTACTATGAGGGGCTGACAGTCTCTGTGTCTTCTTCCTACTATAGTGGACTGTGTGAATGGAAAATCACAGAGGAACAATAATGATATGCTTCCCTGATTTGTACTTAATCATCATCTGACCTTAGAGGCCAATGGCGAGGGTGTCTTTATAACTGGACCAACATGCTACTGTACGTAGAAGAAATTCACTGAAACATAGTCTTGAAATGAGTGAGCTTGTGTCCTGGTACAACCAGTCTGGTAATTTTAAAGGTTTCGCTTCAGAGGTCTTTCAACTGCTTAATCATGTGTTTGATTCCATTCCAAGAAAATCGCTTGGAAGTACTTATGTCCTTGCTACTGTACATTTGGACACTTAGAAAAGGGTACAAGTACTTTTATTTTTGCTAGGGTGATACCTTTAAGCATATACCTTGGTATATTTATGATGTAATTTTTACATTCTTGAAAAGCATACCTTTACAACTCTACTCTAAAAGGTCCAATTATGTACTTTAAATCCTTTTTTTTTTTTTTTAAAGCAGCATTACAATCCACATTTACAGTACAAGAGACCGAAATGTAATAAATGTAAAAAAAGGTAAGTATCACAGTAGAAACAGGGAAAAAAAAAACAGGTTATAATCTTTTTTCCTGACAGTGTACTCCTATATATAACCGACGAAGCACTTCTTATTTATTTTCATGCGCTTCAGTTTATCCAGAAATCTAATACAGTGCAATCGATATATCAAAACTAATGAGGTTTCTTTTTTAGGAGAAATTTTCAATAATGTTTGCTGCTGAATGCACAATTCTTAAGCAAACCTCAATGGAATCTTCCTTCCTTCTTTCCTGAGTGTTTTATTTTTTCGTGACTTTTTATTTTCTGTCATTTTTAAGCAGTAAGGCGTTCATCCTCAGTGTGTAGGTGTTAATGGTCAGTTAAAGCTGGGGTACACTACATGACAGCAGACAGGATTGTGAAAAGCAATTAGTGTATTAGAGTGTGTATTAGAAAAATTACATGTGATATACACTACCGGTCAAAAGTTTGGACACACCTTCTAATTCCATGTTCTTTTCTGATAAAAAAAAAATTAAATGTGCAATAATCTCTTTTCAACAGTTGATACTGACATGCGTCTGCTACTTTACTCTGCGAAGCCTTAACGGCTCGAAAATATGAGGTGCTATAAATTGGTGATTTTTGAAGCTCTTGTACTTGAGATTACAATAACGAAAGCGGACTCCATATTAACCCAAACACATCTCCTTTCATACTGATTTCCAGCCTACAATCACATAGTATGACTGCAGATCAATCGCTGCTAGCCGTTACCACCCAAATGAGGATGAGTTCCATGTCTGGTTCCTCTACTGTTTTTTTCCTATTGCTATCTCAGGGAGCTTTTCTTTGCCACCATCACTCTCGGTTTGCTAATAAGGGACATATTTCCTTTTTCACAGTTACACTTTTCATACAGATTTCTCACAGTTTCTTTTGATTCTGTAAGGATGGTTTGTATCGGTGGCCATTCACTATGTACAGTAGTCTCTCTGGGCCTGGAGAGACCTGATTAGCTGAGCTAAAGTGAATTGAATTCAAATTAAATGAACTTCTCCTCTGCAGCAGAGGTAGATTTTGGTCTTTTCTGGGATGGTCTTCATAAGAGCCAGTTTCATCATGGTATTGGATGGGTTTAGCAAGAACTTTCCAGATCAGCTGACCTTTGTGTCTAAATACCTAATTCTATATGTGTGAGAATTATAGAATTATATCATTGTTTTGAAAAAAAAAAATCCAGTATTGTTCTAGAATGTAGAAATTAAATCCAAACTTGGGTCCAGACTGTTGACCGGTACTGTATAATGGTGATTGAGAAAATGTCTTCCATGTGCTATATTTTGTCATAACACTTATAAACACATCTTTAAACTAATACAGTACATCAGGCTAATTTCTTGCTGTTGGACGTGTTGCTAGTCAATGGTACTACACATACAGTAGTCATGCACTGTAGCCTTGTTTCATAAAGTGTTCAAATAAATGAATGAATTTCTGTCCACTACCTACTGTAGGGCCAGGGGTAGGCAAGTTCGGTTCTAAAGAGCCGCAGTCGTACAGATTTCAGCTCCAATGCTGGAAAAAAAAAAAACTCACCTGCTTGTAGACTTAGTAATAACCTAAGTAACCTTGATTAGCTTGTTGAAGCTAAACATTATTAATTTCACTCAAAATGCTATTGGGTCTAAAAAACAAACAAACAAACAAACAAACAAACAAACAAACAAACAAACAAACAAACAAACAATTATACACACACAGTGAGTGCACACATGTTAGCAAAGTGTTAGCATTGCTACAGTATGTGAGCTATGCCATGTTAGCTACTGTACAGTATGTGCAAAACAGTGCTACAAAAAAGTGAGAAGAGGGAGGGAAGAGGTTTTTGTGTAACCTACTGCAACACCTGCCTCATATTTGTCACACTTTGTCTTCACATGGTTCACTTTTCACCTAAGCATTTAAAGACTTGCCCTCACCTTCACACATTGCTGTATCACAAACATGTGAGGCAAGCTCAGGCTGCAGGAACACAGTGATTGGTAATTCTCTTCCTCTCTTTGTCTTTCATTCTAATTGTGTTGGGTCTGTCGGCATTGTTCATTTTTTATAGATTTATTTTGTAAGATGGGTGCCAATAGTTATAGAGTGGGCTGTAGTTTTGGTTTGATTTTCCTTTACATTGTATTTTATAAACCTAGTTCGACATTCAGTCAGGTGAAGAAGTATAGGCACCCTTCTTTCCAGTGGTAAAAAAAAAACAATGAATTAAATGAATAAAATGTACAACCTCAACATAACAGCATAGTTGAAGACTTGGACTGTGCCTCAGATTCCTTTTCTTAGCTGACAGGGAAGAAATGATTGACACAGTTGCAAGGTTTGACACTGTGCTTTCTGACATGCCTTTCTGCTCATGACAGTTGTAAAGAGCTGTTACTGTTTGCAAGGCATTTCCACCTGCAGAAACTCCCACTTGATAGATTTTTTTTTTTTTTTTTACGATTCTGTGAAACTCTAGAGACTGTTGAGTGTGAATTTCCCAGGAGATCAGCAGATTCTGAAATAATGCAAACCAGCACCAGCAACAATACTGTGATCAAAGAAACTACAAGGTTTGATGTGAACATTTACTGAAGCTATTCGTCTACATCCGCGTGGCTTTCTCTATTGAGATGCAGCTGAGAAATTGACTAATTGGATACTTGAATGTCTATGTGTCCAGGTACCCTTAGTAAAGTGGAAATTGAATGTCTGTTAACAGTTTAATAATGTTCCTGACTTTTATTCCTGATATTTCAACTGATGTTTGAATAATTTTTTCAATCCTTTTCTTGAACTGCTTGCGTATTTGATCTATCCATTACCTGACTCATATAGGTTAACAGTCTGTGTCTTAAAGGATCTTGGGCATGACAAATAGATTTTATCGTACAGTATGTGTGCAACCTCAGACAAGAACAAATCGGGAATTTAATGAAAGAATTAAGCAATGTGTTTGAATTTATTTGATTTATCAGATAAAAAAAAAAAAAAAAAAAAAAAAGAAATTCTGTTAGTTAAAGAAGCTGCACTTTGAACCCAGCAACTGGAAAATTGTCAAAATGTGCTGCTTGGTCAAAGACATAAAACAAATTAATGTGGAGCTCATGATTTAATACACCAGAGTCAATAAAAACCAATTATCTGACTTAAGCTAAGCTCACCGATATCACAGTAGACTGTATTTAACTAATTGGTTGAGGAAAGCAAAAATTATATTCACCATTTAAAATTCTATTAATTGCGTGTCCTGTGTTTGGGATCCTGCCATGTTGATAATAATGATGAAGACTAAAGAGTGATAAGAGAAAAGTTTAATAAAGCACAACTAATCTGCAATTTTATATATGGAGTGCTGTAGTCTTATTGTATTTTTCCCATCTCTTTCTTTCTTTGTACAGTCTGAGCAGAGATAAGAGCTTTTGGCCACAAGACCGGATGGTGGAAAGGGGCTAAAGATTGCACAGGCTTGGCTTAAGGAAGACATACTTTCCTGGACCAGAGTGAAGTAACAGCACCCACAGAGAGGCGCACACACAATCCATGAAGGCACTGCAAGAAGGCTAAGCCATTTGCAGGTCAAGTCACTTTGTCACTTTATTAGAGCGAATTTGTCAGAAAAAGAGCCTCTTTAGCGTCTGACCACGTTATTGAACTCTGCACCCCTGTTAGCAGCTCCCAACTCTCTGGGAAACACACACCGCTGCTTTAGACCCACACACCGCCCTCACATGGGAGTGACATAGGAGCAAGTCCATACCAACATCCCTGCTTTTTCTCACAGTGGCTCAACCTTTGTTCCTGTCACACACCCATAAACATCTGTAAACTTTCACACTTGCATCATCTACACTCACCCAGGATGCCTTCCTCCTCCTCCTGTGTGATTGGCTGGAGAAGGAAGCAGCCTTTGTGGTGACTGGAAAAGGAAGTGGGGCGGCATCGATGTCGTGGAAGCGGAACTACTTTGCTTCTGGCAGCAGCGGGCTGCAGAGCGTTTCTAACCCGCGCACCATGAACTCCATTGCCCCCAGCAAAGGCCTGAGCAACGAGCCGGGCCAGAACAGCTGCTTCCTCAACAGCGCACTGCAGGTAGGACTGACTGATGCCACCCTCAGACAGTTAAATAATATGACTCACAAATACGGTATGCGCCAAAATATACAGTACTGAAACTCGCGCATCTCGAACCCACATGTGCGTTTGTCGACGGGGCATAGCTCCAGTCTCTAAATAGGTAAAAGGAAAAAGTATTCATAGTTGAGTATTATTTCAGCTCATACAGAAGTGTTCGTGAACGAGCTAGTTTGAAAATTGTGGCAGGTCAATTCCTTCCTATACCTGTCCCATTCCACCGATCTTACACCACCTGATGCCTACTTGTGGGGAATGTTAAAAGAGAGTGTGTTCAACTATGAAGATCCGCCAAGAACTGTGCCTGCATTACGCAAGCAAATCGTCTCCTGAAGTAGGAGTCTGCAGAAACCTTTGTCCCGGGATATGTTAAGAATCTGCGTAAACGATATGAACACTGTCTACAGCAAGGCAGTGCACCCACATTTTGAACACTTACATCATGCATACATTGGTAAATCAACATGCTGATAGAGTGTATGTTAGTTTCTTTGAGGAGAAATAAACTTACAGATGACAACAAGGTAATATTGTTCGTCTTTTCATTTCAGTACTGTATGTTTTGGCGCATACTATGATACTACACCTACACGGGTTTTTTTTTTCTTGGGTTGCATTTATGGCTTAGTTTTTGAGCATTGAACCAAAGTGAAGTGACACTAAAATATGACTTCATTACAATCAGAAATACTCCTGCAGCACCAATAATATTAGCTTATTTACCAAAAAGAGCTGATAATGAATTACAGTATGGTAATCATAAAAAACTACAATACAGCAGAAAAAAAATATATATAAATATACATATAACAAATAAATAAATATAAATGTGCATGTTATGTACACATTTATATAAATATATATATAAAAAACTAAATGTTTATGTATAACATGGAACATGCATTGTATTATGCAAATCTGGAAAAGTTCAAAGAGTGATGGGTGTGTATAAGGGATTAATTTAACAATCTGATAGCTTGTGGATAGAAACTATTTGACAGTATTTTTGTTCTTGATTTCACACTCCTATAACATCTTCCTGATGCTAGAAGGCTAGAGATGATGTGTTAGAGATGTGTACCGTCCATGATAATGTTGTAGCCGTTTTGCTCACTCTGATGTAGAAGAGATGGGAAGGCAGCTCTGGAAATGAATTGTGCTGTTTTGATTGCATGCTGGAGACGCTTCCTATTTTGTGCAGTTAAGTTTCCATACCACACTGTGATGAAGCTTGTCTTGTACATACACTCGCGATTGTGCATCTGTAGAAGTCACTGAGGGTTATGTTTGGCATGCCTCAGCCTTCTTAGAAAGTACAGTACAGCCATGCTGGATTTTTTTTTTCTTTCTTTTTGATAATTTGCTGTGTGTTGTGAGACAAGGTGAGATCCTGGCTAATGTAGGTGCTAAGGAATTTAAAAGTTTCCACCTTCTCCTCCTCAGTCTTACCAATGTATAGTGATGTGTAAATCTTCTTTCTACTCCTAGGATCTATAATCATCCCATTCGTCTTGTCTGCATTTAGGAAGAGATTACTTGTGTAGCACCAGGCCACCAGCTTTGCCACCCTTTTACCTATATGTTGTCTCATCTCTTCCAGTGATCAGTCCCATGATTTTTGTGTCATCAGAACATCTGATGATGTTGGTTGTTGTTCTGGGAGGCCAAAAAGCATGTACAGCAGGGGGCTCAACACATAGCCCTGGGGAGTCCCAGTGCTAACAGTTTCTGTAACTGAAGTGTTATTGCAAATCCTAACTGTTTGACCATAACGCGTGATTAAACTAAGTAATCTAAGAAGAATTTTATCAAGTTTATTAGTTAACTGACTATTGAATTAGGCAGGTTTAAAAGAAAGCCAGATTAACAAAGGGCTGCTTTAACGTTTAGAGCATTGTTGAATCTGATCCACAGAACTAAATCACATTTAGGCAGATTAAAACACTGGGACGTTCTTGCTTGCAGGCATCACTGGGCAATATGATAATATAATAGCAACATTTTATATATTTAGATACAGATCATAAAGATACAGGCCAGAAGCTTCAGGTAATGTTCATATCAGCCACAGCATGGAGAAAAACGTGACCTCAGGGATTTTGACTATGGCATGATTGTTGGCGCCAGACAGGTTGGTTTGAGTAATTCTATAACTGCTGATCTCCTGTGGGTTTCACACAAAAGTCTCTAGCGTTTACTCAGAATGGTGCAACAAGGAAACAATATCCAGTGAGGGGCAGTTCTGTTTACGAAAACACCTTGTTGATGAGAGAGATCAACACAGAATGGCCAGACTGAAGTTAATAGAAAGTATAGCTCAAATCAGCACTGTACAATGATTGTTAGCAGAAAAGCATTTCAGAATATACAAGACTTCAAAACTTAAGGTGAATGTGTTACAACAGCGGACGGAGGGAACATCAAGTCCCTTTTTTTTTTTAAACCTGGGACGGTTATAGGAAAAAAACTGTCTGGCTTGATGAATCTCAGTTTCTGTGGAAGCACACAGATGGTAAGGTCAATGTCTGGTAACAACAGCATGAATCCTTGAACCCAGTCCACCCCGTTGACAGTCAGACGTGGTGGAGATGCTGTAATGGTGTGAGGAATTATTTCTTGGAACACTTCGGCCTCCTAATACTAACAGATCATTATTTGTACGTCACAGCCTATTCAAGCAGTGTTCCTGAGCATGCGTAGGTCCTCATGGCCATAATTTACTCATCTTCTAAACATTCCAGCATCATTATGGCAGATTTCACAAAGTAAAAGTCATCTAAAACTGGTTTTATGAACATAATTATGAGAACATCTTTGGGAAGTGGTGGTACAAGAGATTTGCCGCATGAACGCACACCTGAAAAACCTTGCAGCCCTCTGTGTTTAATCCGACGTTTAGGCCTTAGCTCTTTGATAAACATCTCCCTGTAACAAGCACTGTTGATTGTTGAAGTTTTTCCCTGATAATGTTCCAATACTGGCCCTTGAGAGTCCCAGAAAACTCTAAGCATCAATTTTCCCACTGATGGTTGACTTTTGGACGTTTTCTCGGTCGGCGATTCAGGATGTCTCCGTTCCATACTCTGCCGTTTACTCACAGGCTCGTAGTGATGAATCCATTTCTCTTTAAGAAACGTTCACTTTTGTTAAAGTATTGGTCCAAATTTTCTTTACAGATACCCAAGTACACCCACAGCCCACAGAAAGACGAATCACTGCATGCTGGTATTCTTTCATGCAGATCACAAGCGGGGCATCCATTTTTGCTCGCACCGAGGTTACCAATGAAATGATGTAACATGTTCACACCTGCACAGTAGTCACTTGGAAGACAGTGGCCTTGAATGGAATGCGCTAAGAAGACAGTGTGGCCAACAGAAGTTTCAATATAACTATACTGCAGATCATTTTTGACTCACAGTATAATTATTTTCTTTTAATCACTCTCCTACCCACTTTTAAAGAAATTCATTCCACTAATCCCATCTGCTCTTGTAGACATTCTTGGCCGATCCCACCCATTCCTGCAGTTACTGTTTTTGCCTACTGTAACAACAAACATATAGAAGTCATGAATGCCATACAGACAACTGCACACAAAATTACAGCAACAGCAGAAGCTACGAGGCATTCAGCAGCTACAAATGTTTATATCTCTCCATCCAATTAAGGACGACAGACAAACGCTGAGAGTTGTTACTGTGTGCGCATCAGCGCTATAACAGAAGAAAGGTAGCAAGCGGGCAGTGAATCAGACGGTATGGTAGAACCCTCAACAGGAAACCAACGGAAATATGCAACTTAATTGCCATCGTTATAATGATCCGAACCGAACCACACTGGAAAGGGTGTGAGAATGAAGGGAAGAGGGAGTGCGGTAGGCTATTAAACCCAAGGTAGATTTAAAGCAGGATGTAAAATTGCTCCAGTAATTAGGTTGAAATTTAAAAACACAATAAGATGGCAATAAATGAGCAATTTGTATTTGTAATAAAATGAATAAACAGTGCACAAATGGCACAAGTAAGTTGCAGCAGTCGAGCCATAATACATACTGGGTTTCACAAAATCGTGGCATATAAATGTATTACAGACTTCAGAGGCAGCACAGACACTATGGCACATATTAAGCTTTTTATTTGTGACTACAGAATATAAGCATGTCATTTTCACACATCATTATTTAACATGCTGGGATGACTGAGCTCCTGCTGAGTTTGTACAGAAGATGATGAGCTGATTCATCACCTCTCTCTCTCTCCGTCTCTGGGGGGGGGGGGGCGGCCGCGG
>JAQQZT010000006.1:18517091-18531265 GCA_030068275.1 Clarias platycephalus | reverse complement strand
ACACACACACACACACACACACACACACACACACACACACACACACACACACACACACACACACACACACAGACAGGCTCAATAGAACGTCCATCATGTTAATTACTACCTCAGGCCTGAGGAAGAGCAAATGAAAGCGTGGCCAGGAGAGATCTCTGGAAGCAGATGCTCAGAGACGCTTCTCCACAGATGGGTAAAGTGAGCTCCCTCTTCGTCTCTCCCTTATCCTCTTCCTCTTGAGCTATTTCTCAGCCCTCTATTAGTCTCCTGCTCCTGTGCTGAAGCATTACTTACTGTAGTCTGGAAGCAGTCCAGCAAACAGCTATTAACGACGAGCGACACCTTTCTCCCACCAGATCGCGTTACACGAACGAGCGACGCCAGTCTACGGATCTCGCGGGGATTTTTTAGATGAATTCATTAATTGATTTTTTCCGCCCTTTTACTAACTAGTCGCTTTTGCCCAAATTACATTTAGCCCACTTTAGGGAAAGCGCTGTGTTGCAATTTGATTGTGCTGTAGAAAACACATTTTATTAGTTCCATATTGTTTTCCCGTGTGTGCTGGTGTGGAAACAGAGGGCCGTACTATACAGTAGGTCTTGCTCTGATGCAGAGTGCTCTTCAGTGGGCATAATGTTGCATGCTCGCTTCTCCTTGAGCAGACTATCATAATGTATCGCCGCTGACGCACAGGCACTGGGTGCGCCCGTCAGTCTGAGTCATCCCAGCCTGCCCACATGAAACATATACGCACACACACACACACACACACACACTCACAAACACACATGCACGCACCCTTTATTACATCTCAACACTTCTGTTTAGCCGACTAAAGCATTTGCTTTACATGATATAAAATGTCTGATTTCAAATGTATAATTCAAATATTAACTGAGCCGACAATGATCGGGTACTATGATAAAAAAGTTTATCAACTGTAAAAAGTTTACACACCATGTACAAACGTAGACATATTATTATGGATGGAGGTCCTGTTCTCGCTGGGGGCCAGATATTCCCAAAATATCCGATATTCCAAAAGGATATCTGACAGTGTTGACCTTTTGGAGACATTTGTCCTGTCCCCATTAGGAAGAGGGGACAGTTTGTTAAGAGTTATATTTGCGAATAGGCATTGCACTGGTTGCATTAATAATTTACATGTGGGAAAGGTCCACAGAAACCTACTAAGTCGTACAAGGGTATTGCAATATTTTTGATATTTTAGATATTAAATATTGCAATAATTCATAGATTATATATCTATTGCAATTGTACTCCTGAGAGCTTATTAATCTTCCTCGATAAGTGTTACGAGAGCCTACATCCATCTCCGTCTTTTCCCTCTTGCTCTTTTTTCTGTGTCCTTATGCCCTACGTGCCAACTTCTACTCCTCCCTCCACCGCTCCCTCACTTCATTGTTCATTTACGGTGCATTGTAAATAAAATAAAGAAGGTGGAAGAAAAGGGCAAACGGCAGCACCAGGATAGAATCTCTAATCCATCTCCCTCCCTTGTCTTCATCCTCGTGCCTTCCATCCCGAGGTGTAAAATTAATCTCCGCACCTTTAACACTTTCCGCTAATGGCAGGACAATGATGTGTGTGCATTCGCATAGTTCAGTGACTCTTGTGTAGCAGCAGACTGCAAATACGTAAATGCCTGCGTCTTATGTTTAATTTGACTTCAGTGCCCTTGGGTCAATTTCTTCAAACCTTCAGCATCTTTCTAAGCATCTTACTTTTTTTTTTTTTTTTTTTTTCCTGTTTTGAGTAAATTCTTTTGAAGAACACCATTTTTATGAGACTAAACCAGGCCAGCGCAGTAGAACCGCTGAGAATTTATAGACATAATGGCAAATCTGCTCGGCAGTCCACTAATGCTGCTGCCAGAGCTTCGGGGAAAAATAGCTGAGAACAGCGCAGCGGAGAGCAGAATGCTCTGGCAGTGCTCTGGGTTTTCGTCTCCGTGCGAACGTGTGTGCGTCTCTGAGCGAACGTTCAGTGTGTGGTTAAGGTAGAGATGTACAGTAACGTCTGCTGCAGTGCTCTTGTATGCGACTCAAATCTGACTCCAGGCGCAGACTTGGAGATCGTTTCATCACACTGGGAGAAATAAAGCGATGTTGAAAATGAGGGGAAGGAAAGGAAATAGACTGAGATTCCTTACATAAGCTCTCGTTTTATTTAGCCCAGTCAGGGATTTCGAAGCTCCTTATAACTCCGCACGGATTCTTCGAGTATCAGCTCTGAAAAGTGTTTATTTTTTAGTTTGAACTAATCCATATGAAGTCTTTGCTGGTAAAGAGTTCACTTTTTGACTTTCATTTTCTAACTGGAGCAAATTAAGCTGTTGGTTTGAGCTACTGTACGTTTACAGGGACAGTACCGTTACTTGAACAGATTTTCCTCAATCTGCCTACATGGACACTCATTAATGAGGATAGAACTTTTTTTTTTGACGTGCACAAAGTACTGCTCCATGCTGCGAAGCATTTCAATTTGCTGGAAATATAACATTATAATAATAATATGAAGGTTTTCTTTTCCAGCACCGAGGTTAGTCTAGTGTCCCCGTGTCTTTACTGACAAATTCTGCTGTACGTGTTGTGATGGCTTATACGGTAAGAAGTCTCCTCTACAGTATGATTTTTTTGGGTAGATGCTTTGCTACATTTGGAAGTGGTGAGCCAATTAGTGCCTCTTCTCCTGCCAAAGAAGGCAGATGTGTCGATGAGTCAATCAAAGTCGAAAGCAAAAAAAAAAAATCCCGATCAGGAAATTGTCGCATCACATAATGTTGCACCTAATGTTGGGTGTGTATTTAGGGATGATGATAAAATGCTTGTTTAACAGTAAATGGCTTGTGCTGAAATATTGATGAGTGTGTAGATCCTGTTTACAAGCAGAGGTGCATCATATTGTAGATGTGCTTTAGTCGTGCTGTTGGTTTACCAAAAATGCCAAATCAGAGACACTAATGAAGAAGACTCTCATGCATAGTGAACACACACACACACATATATGCATATATACTGTACGCCTTTACTCAGAAACAGAAAGATACACTTAAACATACCTACTGTACTTGGTGCAACAATCACAGAGATGTGATCTATTTTGCTTGCATGCTGTTTTCAGTATCAGCACTTTATAGTTATATCTCTGCACACTGCAACAACCGTTTCTCCCTCCTCCTCTCTCTCTCTCTCTCTCTCTCTCTCGCTTCTCTGTGGTCACAGCTCTCTCTCTCTCTCTCTCACTAGCACTTCTTTTCTTTAAGTGCTCACTACTCTCTCTCTCTCTCTCTCTCTCTCTCTCTCTCTCTCTCTCTTTTCTCTGCGGATCTGCAGTTTCCTTCCTTAACCTTTTCCCTTTCCCTCCTCTGCTCTGTCCCATTTGCGGGGAACTTGCTCCTGGAGTGGGCGGCTGTTAAAAGGTGCTGAATTCCTGCTCTGTTGGGAGGATTAAGTGGAGTGGGCACCTGGCATGCGATCAGTGGATACAGGCTGCCAGGACTTTCTCACATTGTTTGAGGGGGATTGGAGCACTGCAGTCATCTTGGCCGAAGGGAGTAGGTGCAGGACGGGGCCAGGGAGGCATGCTGTGAAGTGCTGATCTGTGGGTGGGGGTGAGTGAGAGTGTGTGTGTGTGTGTGTGGGTGTGTTGTGAAGATGCTGAAGTAAAGTGGCTGTGGCGCTTCTGGACACACTGTGCCTCATCATGGGATGGGTCATGTTGGCGTGATGCCTCATTTAATTTTTGCGTTGTGAGTCTACAAAGTAAATATCATACACAAAGCCGGATCTGACACCCTTACATTTAGTGATCTTATTCTTGCTTTCAGGTACTTTGGCACCTTGACATCTTCCGCAGAAGCTTCAGGCAACTGACCACACACAAGTGCATGGAGGACTCGTGCATCTTCTGTGCTCTTAAGGTAAGCGGATATCCAACTGTTAGTGTGGGTGGGGATGGGGTTCTATAAGTCGGACATGTTTGCATATTCAAAGTCAATGTTTTGAAGAATGCATTCCATGTACAGTATACTTTTATGTACTGTGTAGGTACAGTATACCTCAATAGTACATGTAGCAAAGTTATTTAAATCAAGAATTTAAACTATTAATCATTTACTTTTTAACACTGCATTATACTATATGGTCAAAAGTTTTCGGACACACCCCATTCTTCCTCTTTGCTGTTATACCCACTTCAACTCTACTGGAAAGGCTTTCTACTAGATTTCGGAGCATGTCCCGTGGGAATTGTGCTCATTCAGGGCTCATTCCCACTGACCAGCTATGGGATGAACCGGACCGCTGACTTGTCACCTGACGTCAGTGTCTGACGTCACTCTTGTGACGACTCCCAATGAGCACAATTCACACGGTCATTCTTCAAAGCGGTCATGTTTATCCCATAGCTGTTCAGTGGGGTTGAGGTCAGGGCTCTGTGCAAGTGAAGTTCTTTCACTCCAACCTTGTTAACCCATGCCATCATGAGCCTCACTTTGTGTACTGGTGCATTGTCATACTGGAACTGGGTTGGGCTAAATGGTTTTAGTTAAAGGCAGGAGAAAATATACTGCTACAGCATAACAACGACATCCTGTACAAGTATGTGCTTCCAACCAGTACAGTATATGGATGAGTTGTCCATAACGTTTTGGCCATATCAAGTATTTATTATGCAATGTAATTTAGAATTGCATTTGTTTTTGCAAATAGAATTATCTTTTATATAGGCTTAAGAGTGACACACCAGGGGTAAAGTTATTGATTATTTCTTTTTTTTTTTTATATTCTGCCAAATAATTGGAGTAAATATTTTGGAGTAAAGTCGATTCACTTATGAATTGTGATTCTTTTGTATGCTGTTTCGTGTATCACAACACTGACTTCAAATTTTATTTATTTATTTATTTAATACATTTTTGCATTTATAATAGAGATACACCAGTTTACCGGTTGCAGTCACTGGCTGGTTTTCAGCTTGCCTGGCTGAAAAACCCATCAGCCTTGGATATAACTGATTTGTGATAAGTGCAATGGAGCACCAGAAATTCATTTTTATGGCATTACATTATCAAAAGTTGTGTGCATCTGGAAATTGAGTCATGTAACCTGGACTTTCTTCTTCTTAGGTAAATATGTTTCACTAATCATCCAAGCAGCTTACATGACTCAGTCAACATTACTCAACTTTCAGATAACCTCACCTGGATAACTGTGAAAAACCTTTGTTCGATCTTTTCTCCAAACTCTGGAAGCGAATTAGCACTTAAGACTTTGGAGGCATTTGAGGCGGTAAAACATCAGTGTTTCATTATAATCCTACAGGTGGTACAGTGTGAACTATTCACACATTGGCATCTCGTGCGGTAGGAGTAAATTAGTTGGTAAGTTTGATTTGAAGTAATAATGGTAGATACGTACTGCTTAGTATAAATTTAGCTGCTGGTTTAATTTTACTTTAAGTTAGATTTTAAACATTTGTATTTAAAGTTAGTTTGTATTTCTTAAATGCTGCCCATGTGAGTGAGAAAACTAATGCTATAAGCAATGGGCTGCATCGAATTACTCATGTTTAATTCAGTTGTGAAGTTAGTGAATAAAACTATGGTAGCTACATAAAGGTTTTGAGTTCTGACATCTATTTTATTATTTTAAAGGCTCATGGTCTTTTTGTAGCAATTTTTTTTTTAAATCCCATAATGTTGAATGAAACAGAATCGCAATATTGATAGAATCGGCACCTAATATCGTATCGGGTGGTCACTGGTGATTCCCATCCCTAATAGATAGCATGTAAGAAAATTAGAGTGCAAAATTGACTGTGCTGTTTGGGTACAACGGTAGGAAATAAACCCCCTTTCCCTGTCTCCTATAGGAATACCAGGCAATCCGACTTCTGTGAACTTGTATATGAGGAAGAGAGCAGATAGTCCTTTTTAAAGGGTTTGAAGTTTGGTCTAATGTGTCTCTAAGGAAGCATGGGTTTGCCCCACACTTCCTAGTTGGTAACTGTCATGTGATAATAGGGATTGTCCAGTGGCCAAACTGGGGCGAATTATTATGGAAGGAAAAGAGAATGAATAATCTGAAGAGGACGTATTTTTATCAACTTGCTCAATGAACGTGTCCTTCACTGCGCTGGTTCATGTCATGACTGCAGGGTCGTTTTGAGAGGATTCAGAGTTGTGTTTCAAACCGCATAATGTGCACTTAGTAGTATGCTTACATACATAGTAATGACACCCATGATGTGCTGACAAACTGTCCAGTATGTTAGTACTGCATTAGGTTTGGGATATGGTGCAAGGATTTTCCACACCAATGGTGGAATTATTGCTCTGTTTTTTCAGTATGACAGAAGTACATAATACTTAATAATAATAATAATAATAATAATAATAATAATAATAATAATGATAATAATAATAATAACTTTTTGCTCAACAATGTGATTGTTACAGTTTAGTTTGATTGAACCTCTGCACTGAAGAGATGTCTCACTGTATCTACAGTATGAGACTGATTGATGCAGACCTGCCCACCAACCATAAATAGTTAATAAAATTCAGTGTAGGGAGCAAAACTATGACCTCTGAATGCTTCTAAACTGTGTTTTATTAGCTAATCTGCACTCCCTTCCTGCATTTTATTAACAGGCTTGTTTATATCGTTTTCCAGCTTGTCTGAGACTTAAGGCACATGCAGGATAGCATCAGCACTAGGAATGCATCAGTCACATATTTTTATGTGACTGTGTAAATATACAGTATGTTAGTTTTTTTGTTTTGGAATTGGACAAAATGACTAAACTAATTGCTTTTTTAATGATGACAGGTAATCTGATTACGGTCGTTCATTAACTTCCCTCAGAATTAGAGAGCATGTAAATTCCTTATGGGTTTAGCAAGAAAAAAAAAATCTCAGAACTCCATCTTTACTTTCAGGAAGTTTATGGGAAAGATATGTTCAGTACTACAGTACAAAAAAAATGGAATCACTACACTTAGAGGATATTCCTCAGATTGTTTTTACTTTATAGCAAATATACACATCACAGATACAGTATGACTTTTAGTTGAACATTTTGGTTTCAGGCCCCACACGTACCCCAAATCTGCCTGGTCCTTTACCTGACGTGCAACCTCATATCATAAATTACTAGTGAAATCCTTGTTTCATTAGAAGGCTACTGGACAAAAGTTGCAGCATCATCTCCATGGCCAATGCAGATTTGTGATTTATTGCTGAATAACACTTCCACTTGATCATCCATACATGATCGCTTCTGTTTAGCCCACTGTAACCTTGTTTTCTTATGTTTCAGTGTTAGTGCAAGATATCATTTGGCTTTTCTATATGCAATGCCACTTCATTCAGCTGATTTTTTTTTTTTTTACAGTTCTGTCACAAACATTGAAACTGACACATCTTCCTTAGCATAATGTGTGTCTTCATTTTATAACCTTCATGATTTTTATACCTGCACCAAATTTTAGACATTTTAACAACTCTGTGTTATATTTCCTTCTTGGAGGTGTTTCATACTCTTCTGTTGTCTCAAGTGACAGCTCCTAAATTTGTTTTAGTAATGCAAAACAAGTGGCATAACAGAAACGCGTTCACCCTGTCAGTCGCCAGTTTGATTGCCATCTGTAGCCGGGAGTCTAGATAGATTAGGTTGGCTATGCAGGCAGACAGGGTGGATAGCGCTTGCCTTCTATATGTTATATTATCCCCAACATTGTGTGAGCAGCAGTTTGTAAAGATGCGGTCGACTGGCATCATGTGTCTCCAAGGAAACACGTAATAGCTCTGTTGTAAAGCACCCTACCTGGTTGGAAGTTGTCACCTTAACAAAGAAGAGATTAGGGTGGGAATCTCTAAAAAACACGCAAAAAAAAAAAATAAAAAAATTCAAGTTTATTCCATAATTTGCACCTTTACTTGCTCTGGGTAACTTAATTTGTTTAAGACACAGTCACCCAGTTAATAAAATAAATAAAAAAAACTAGATGAACGTCATCAAAATAAATGATCGTTTTTGCCCAGTGCATGTGATTACGACTGTGCAGAATGTAGAATATGGCCAAACGGCTGGTCTTCAAGGTTGCAAGGATACAATTGTATAAGACGTCTTTGAATGATCTGCCGCCCTAAATCTGTTCCTGCACAACAGTGCCCCACTACACAAAGTGAGCTCCGTGGAGACATGGTGTACCGAGGTTGGAATGGAAGAATGGACTGCACAGAGCGCTGACCTCAACCCCACTGAGCACCTCTGGGATGAACCGGAATACCGACCTCGCCGCTAACACTAGTGACCTCGCTGATGCTTTTGTGGTTGAACGAACCCTCCAAAATGTAGTGAGAAGCTTGACAAAGAAGTGCAAATTATTAAAACAGGAAAGCTGGAGTGGAAACCTTTGACCTTTGACCTTCAGATTGCTTCATGAAATTTTACAAATTTTAAATGCCAGCTGTCTGGAAATTGAAATTGTTAAAGCATAAATAAAAACAGTTAACTAGTTAAAAAAAAAAAGAAAAAAAGGTAAAAAGCAACAGACGTATAGACTTTTGGTAAATCTATAACAAATAGCCTGTGATGTTAAGAGTTTATAAAGAATTTGGATATTTTGCATAAAAAACATTTCATAGTATACAGTATGTGATATGAACAATCAGTGTAATGTTACTGCTAGTATGTGGCTGTTTGAAGAAGTTCTCCGTCTCGAGCGCAGGAAGCCGATTCACTGCATCACTCTCCCTAATGGAATTTAGTTTGTCTTCATCATCACCTTCATCATCTCTCCTGCCCTCTCTCTGCTCTTTTTTTCTTTCCTGTGCTCACTGGGTCTATTGAGAAACATACTGTAGGTCCTTGGATTAATAAAGAAGCAGTATTAGCAAGAGTTGGCAAGACAATGAGCAAAAAGGGTAAAACATGTTTCATGTCCTGAATTATGTGCACACATCTCAGTCTCGCACGGCATCCTGTGCCAGCGTCGCCCCCGCTTTAACTGTGGAAGATATTTATGGGTGTTGTTTGGCTAAAAGCTGACAGTTTTTTTTTGAGTGACTCTAATTTTAGCTGTGGCTCCACATGAAAAGGGCTTCTTGTCATTTTTGGTTGGATGTTTATTCCTGAAAATAACAACACCTCCGCCAGCTGTATATTCCTATCACCTCTGGGTAAAAGGCTTGGCGTGAATTGGGGAAAAACCTGAAAAGGTCTTTTTTTTTATCTCCCTTTCAGTCTTTTTACATCTTTTTGTTGACTGCTGACTTTTTTAATCTCTACTGAGTCCTTTAGCTGTTGCCACGACTACAGTACCTGTTACCTTGACTACTTCTAACCAAAAATGTTTCATCTCAATGGCTTTACTTAATGGCAGTTTAAGCCATGATTCACAGTTTGCTTAGTCTGACTTCTCTATTGAAAAAAAAAGAAAAAGTTTAAATTAATCATGTTTAATGACAATTTTAAAATAGTCCGATTACGTAAACGTGCATGTTGAAATAAAGAAAAGCATGACAAAGTGGTTAGAGGAAACAGATTATCCAGTTTTATAATATCTCAAAAATTACAATATAACAAATGTTCAATTAAAGTCTCTTGAATGGGACCAGCCCTGCATGTGGTCGCAGGGTATTATGGGGTATGACAACCCACTGATGTCAGGGCTTGAAACCAGATCCTCATATTCAAAAATCAACAACCTAGAGCCTTGAAGGTAGCTCCATTACACAACTTTGGTCTAGAAGCATTTTATAATGAAACTCGCCATTCAACACATCTGGCGATGTTTCCTCAGTCATCTTTTTGTCCACGCTGAATGTGCCATCATCTCACACAGCAGGATAACTGCGCTGCGGTTATGGAAAGCCATTATGATCAAACATGGTCATATGATTAATTTGCGTTAGATTAATCAACAAAATGCGTCAACGTGGTAATATTAACAGCTCACATTTTAAATAAAAACAGATAAGCTACCTTCACATTGCCAGCTTGAAGTGACTTAAATCATTTAAATCTTACTTTTTTTTTTTTTTACCCTAATATGACACAGATCAGATTTTTTTTGTGCTGTCTGAATCTGCACAAATTTGATTTTAATTTTGCATCCAAGTAACTTTTGCATGTGGTCCTCGTTCTGACGTATGTCTGATACGTGTTGATGTGACTTGAATGATAACGGTCAGATTGGAATGCATGCAACCTTTTTGCCTCTGTACATGTATGGAGCGTTAATGCCATCAATCAACACCGTAAGACCGGGGATTTCACAGCAGTGCTAGCAACAGTTGCTAAGACCCAAAAATGACGTGTTTTAAACAAGACGGCACGAGTAAAAACATATTGTTGTGCGCATACGTGATTTTCAGAGGACAGACACGTCCATATTAGAGTCACAATTATAAAAAGTCATTATGTGAAGAAGAATGTGAAATGTCATGGCATGCAATTCTGATTCGACTAACAAATTGAGCAGTGATTTGTAAGGTAAAAGTAGCCTTAGAGTCACATAGAGTTTTTTTCATGCTTGTGTTTTTTTCCAAATACTGTAGTTTGTTTGCCCCAGGTTTGGTAAGTTTGGAGGAGTTTTATTTTATTTATGTATTTATTTATTTTATTAGCCAGGGGCTTGCATTTTCATAAAAACCATTTACATCACATTATACATCACACAGGACTAAAAATAAATAAAGAAATAAAAAAACATCCTTTTGCACACTGTACTTTATGGACATTTCTCACAACTGACAATATAGTCCATCTATGGACATTATACACTGTACGCTCATGCACATTTGCACATTTGCACTCACCCTGGACTTTTCTGGACATTTATAGACATTTATACTTCATTTCGTTTTGCACACTTAATTTTGCACACTTCTGGTCATTATCCATTTCATTTTTCACACTTTTGCACATTTCCATATTTTGCATATTTGTACAGTCATCACTGTGTATATTTTTTTCTTTACTATATCCCATATTTTATATTTTATATTCTGTTCTTCTTATCATCTTCTTCTCTATATTTTATTCATTTCCATTTCTTTAATTTTAATTTTTTAATTACTTTTTTTAAACTTCTATTTCTATTAATAATTTAGAGTTTAAAGGTCACGAGCGGTCGTATAAGCATTTCACTGCATATCATACTGTCTATGACTGTGTATGTGACAAATAAAATTTCAATTTGAATTTTAAACCTTCTTATATTAGATCAGCTTTTTTTCCGGGCAGTCTAGCACTAGTACCTTTGCAACTAGACTGTTTAATAAAAAATTTCTGTATAACAACCAAGCTTGTGGTTCTCACAAAACAAGCCCATGACTGCACTTAAAGTATAAATCCAGGCCAAATATAGAGTATAAACACCCTTACTGCTTTCCCTTTTATAGCCATATTTCCTGTCTGTTGTAATAAAGGATTGTCCCCATTTTGTTAAGGATAGAGCTTTTCTTTTACAATTTTATACAAACGTTCCATAGACAGTTGGTTAGTTTCTTCCACTCTCACCAGGAAGTAATGAAGCAGTTACTGAAGATGGATGGATGAATGAGTGCAGCCACACAACACCCAGGACCCTCTCATGAATGAATAAGTGTGACCCCTCTTTGTCCCACAGTTTCATATCTGACCACCCGCTCCCTCTGATTCCAGTTATTTCATATACTTTGACGCAGCAGAACTGAGTTGATGGTTTGCAAAGACTTGTTGATCGTTTTGCTCCTGATTTGGAGGCTCTGCGGGGAAGCCGCTTGGCCTTCAGGGCTTTTAAAGATGTCTCAGATGAGAACCCAGCGAACAATCTGCGGTGACATATGAGAGCAGAGGAGCCTTCTGGTGTAGTGTGAATCTCGGGTTGACAGGCTGGAGGAGGTCACGTCCTGAGAAGCAGACATAAGGTGATGCATGTGGATGATTTGTACGTGTGGTGAGTAAGCGCTCTCGCCGTGTGTGTCCATGTGTCAGTACATGAGCGTGAAGACAACTGAGGTGTGAATATGTGCAAATACAATACTAAGTACAGCCTGAAGCTTCGGATTGGTATCTCATCAGACTTGATGTAATTTCCAGTCTCATCCACTTTCTGCCGTTAGGGTGAATTTTCAGATCATTATTTCCATCTCAAACTCCTCAGTAGCTAAAAGACATTAACAGTAAATGAGGCACCCTCGTACATGCTTTTAAACACTGTTTGTGGTTGATAGATTAAAGAAACATATTTGGACCATCATCGAATAATGACCAACCAGTCCACCACTTTATTTCATAAGCATTTCGACTTTTTCAAATAGTAACTATTTTGCACAGAGTGCATTTTTAAGAGGTTTAAGTTTTGCATGTTGAGCTTTATTAAACCTAACATAAATGTCAGACGGTGACTTTGCGGCTTCACCAAGTCACATTTTCCACTCATCCTCCTCATGTTAATACATCTGGTCCTCTCGCTGTCTCTGCTTTCCTTATTTGTGAGCCCAAGGTGCTGAGACAGCAGAAAGCATGCACTGGATCTGTCCTATGTCGAACACACTCCACAATAATGGCCATACACATCGCAAACTTCCACATACACGCTGTGATTTATGAATGTCAGCTAATGTATGATCTGCTTTCTCTCACTCTGTTTCCTCTCTCACTTTCTCTCTCTTTGTCCTTCAAATATTTATATATAAATATACACATTCTCACATGCTGTATTAATCCGCTTTGCATGCATTAATGAAATTTCCATATTCCGGTAAAAACACTGTTAGTTTCCGGCTTTACAATCTGTCTAAGCACATAAAAGGGTTAGACGAAGTATGGCGTGATGCTTAGAGCTGCAGAAAAAGGACATTTAGGAGCTGAAGGATGGATCACTGGTTGCAGTATGTTTGGGAAGCAAGGCTGAAAAGTTATTTGTTCGCTTTTACTTGATGACCTTCAGGTTACACACTCATTGCAATTTTTATTACAAGTACTGGTAGCAGTGCAATGGTCCATGTTTTAGCTGTGCTACTGATACTAGAGCTCTGGGATTTGGCTGATAGCACAAACTACCCTGTGAAAGCTTATGCTTCAAGCAAATTGTGTTCCTTCTTAATGTGTAAAATCTGTGTTGTAAGTCAACACCATTCACGTTCACATCTATAGAATACTTTGAAACTGCGCATGAGATGGACTTGAATGAATAAGTAAATAAACTGACAGTTCATCTCTGGACACCATATACAGTACAGTACATATTCACACTTAGGGGTAACTTAATGTATCCAGCCTATACACTAGGGATGGGAATTACCAGTGATACGATATTATCACAAGACCTATAGTATATGCCGATTTGATTAATATTGCGATTCTGTTTCATTTGATCTTTTTTATCATTCTGTATAATTTATTTTTCAATTTTGCTGCACACTGAACCTTTAAAATTAATTTTAAAAAAGGTGTCAGCATTCTAAAGCTTTACTTAACTACCTTAGCTTTATTCATCAGCTTCACAACTGAATTGAACATGAGTAATTCAAAGTAGCCTGTTCCTTATAGCATTAGTTTTTTCACTTAAAATCAAAGGGCAGCATTTAAACAATACAAACTCACTTCAAATACCAGACTTTAACATTTACCTTGAAATTAATCTTTTTATTATTTCTAATCAGACTTAGCAACTAATTCACTCCTATGCATGAATAGTGAAAGAGTGTTCCCGAAGGATTATAATGAAAAGTTTTACTGCCTCAAATGCCCCCAAAGTCTTGAGTTTGTGTAGAGCAATTGTGAGCATGCAGCCGCGCACAGCTTCTAACGCACATATTTCGAGACTGATTAACACCCGTGGTGTTTTGAGGCTGGTGTAAGTGTGTGTAATGAGTGGGTTTGAGACTAATTTGCTCCCCGATTTTGGAGAAAAAGGCAGATTGGAGAATTTTTAACATGCACATC
This sequence comes from Clarias platycephalus, assembly GCA_030068275.1. Lineage (NCBI taxonomy): Eukaryota > Metazoa > Chordata > Actinopteri > Siluriformes > Clariidae > Clarias > Clarias platycephalus. The sequence continues at coordinate 18,517,297 of JAQQZT010000006.1, read as the reverse complement.
TTTTGATAATATAATGTCATAAAGATGTGATTGTGTTGGATCAATCGGAAGCTCGGCACAGAATCGGTAATATATAAGGCTATTCAGTCAGGACTGGTCAAACTGATAAAAAAATGCGTCTTTATTATAAATGTAATATATATATATATATATATATATATATATATATATATATATATATATACACACAAATTTAAAAATAAATA
>JAQQZT010000006.1:18469313-18488454 GCA_030068275.1 Clarias platycephalus | reverse complement strand
TTTATGTTCACATACAGCTACATGACACACTGCATGAAAGATCATATTTGAAAAAGCATAATAGGGGCTGTTTAAAAGTTTTATTTTTTTTACTGAAATGTTTCTTGAACGTGTTTTGGTAAGTACTAACCACTGCATACCAGGATCCACTGTCACAAATATTACTCATTAAATTTCGTGAATAAAAGAGAAAAATTTCGGTTTGCATAGGATGTTGCAATGTTGAACACAATGTTCGTTGAAATTTTACTGGAAACTGCAAGGTCAGCATAAACTGGTAAGCAGTGTCAAAATTGTCAAACTAAATAACTAACATAAGAAACGTGAAAAATAAAGGTCAGATATTTCAGCATTATGGCTGATGGGACTGTTAAATTATTCTCTGAAGAATGTGCAGAAGTGCTGAGTGAGGTCTGAAGCAGCAGAGAAAATGGTGAACATTATTTGTCACCTTCACTAAATTGAACTTAAATCAGTTCCTATTTCTAAAATGTCACTTTAAATGGTTTCTGGATCATCCCAGAAGATGAAGCTATTTAAAGAAGATTACTATGTGCTTGTACAGTACATGTGGAGCTTTAGACAAGTGGATAGATGAGCAATTTTCTTTCCTTTTTCTGTCATGATCTATATATAATTCCTGTATGTCACCATGTCTTACTCTGTGAATTTCCATAATCCTCTGATTTATTCTTCATAATGCATACATTGCGTGCAAAATATCAATTTTAATGAATATTTCAGTGCAAGCAATATAAAGCACATGTTTAGCCTGATCAGCTAAAGTCTGAATATAAGGCTGGTACAACATTAGCCCCTTTCCTTTGTAGGATTTATTGACATCTTCAGGACAATAGGTTAATCTGTAAAGTTGTGCAGAGAGCTCCAATCTGATTGATTGGATCCAGTGTTTGTGGCTGTTTGGCTCTTCATTTCTGTGCATAGTTGTTGTTGAGCCCTTGGGGTTCTGTCTCGGCACATTTCCCCCATCATCAGGACATGCTGACAGCCAATGTCGTGGTGCTGTAGATATGCTTTTGAAACATCGAAGTAAGCTTTGGGAAATATTAGATGCTTAAACATGGCTTCTTTTTACTCCAGGTAATGGAGTGATGGATTCTTAGATGAAGCTCCATTTGCCACTTGTGCCTCCAAGTGAATACTGATTTGTTGAGAACAGGCAACAGCATCATGAGGACTTTATAGAGACAACTTGTTTGACACATTTATTTGGTACATTTAAAGTCACTGTGATTAGTATTTGTGAGTGTTCAGTGTTATCAGGAAGATTTATTCAACAATAAATGGGACTTTATCCTCATTTAAACGCATACTTGTGAAGTGGTCAATAAGAGTCATGGTAGATTTGTACTGCTGACTAAAATTCTGTATCTGGTTCCACACTAATAATCGTGTTACATTTTTAATAGCTTAGCAGACTTTAGATATTCAGCTATGTTTGAAATGTCTTTATGTATGAGAAGAGGTATGAGCGGAGGACCTAAAACTGATAAATAACACGTGATTATTCTCTATATATAATGGTTTGACTCACTGTCCTTCTGTCAGAACACTCGAACACACCCCTACTGTCACACTATATACACTCATCTGCTATAACAGTAAAACCACCTGCATAAAACGGAAGGGGTCCCGCCATGTGTAACCAGAACAGCAGTTCCTTTAAGTCCTGTTAGTTGCCAAACTTTTTACCGGTACTCCATGTCCAACATATCTCACAGATCCTCAATCAGATGAAGATCTGGGGAATGTTGGAGGCCAAGTCAATACCTTCGGTTCTTTGTCATGTTTCTCAAACAATTTCTGAACATTTTTTGTAGTGTAGCATTATCCTCCTGCAAGAGGCCACTGCTATTATGGAATACCATTGCCAAGAAGGGGTGTATTTGGTCCACAACATTGTTGAAGTAGGTGTTAAAGTAATGTCCACCTGAAAGCCAGGACCTACAGTAATGCTTACTAGCAGAGTTTATTGCCCAGAGAATCACATTGCATGTACTGTATATTCTGGAGCCTTTGGCACTCATGAACCTGTGGCAGGTTTTACCAGTTGTACTTCTTTACACCACTTTTGGTACATCCAACAATACCTTACACAGTTCCCGCTGGACTGTAAAGGACAATTCACACCCGGCACATCAACTGTTTGATCTATTGCCGTCGGGCAGCTGGTATAGAACATTAAAAACAAAAACCAGTAGATATAAAAACAGTTCCTATTGCAATAAGGGTACTGAATGCTGCTATACAAAAGTGCAAATAATATGCAATAAGATTCAATTATTTATGCATTTCCTGAAATTAATGCAATAAATGCAAAACATTTATGACTGTTTATCGTGCAATAACGGAATGCATGCTTTGTGGGAGTGAGAGTGTGTGTGTCTGTGATTATGTTTCAAGGTTAGTTTTTTTTGCATTGAGGGATGGCACTTTTAATTTTGTTGTACTTGTTGCAATGACAATAAAGACTATTCTATTCTATTCTATTCTATTCTATTCTATTCTACCTGGTGTTTTAGAGATACTCTGACCCAGACATCTAGGCATTACACTTGAGCCAATGTCAGATTTTTTACACTTGCACATTTAACCTTTTTCCAACACATAAACTTTCAGAATTAGAATGTTCACTTGCTGCTTAATATGCCACCCCTTGATGAGTGGCATTGTAACAAGATAATCAATAATATTTATTTTGCTTGCTGTTGTAATGTTATGGATCATTGGCATATAACAGCAGTTACCACAGATAGGAAATTCAACATTATTCCTAAAATAGCAAAGGAATGGAAAGCTTGTTTACTTAATTAAAATGGATGTCTAAGTGCAGTGTTGAGAAATCAGTATATCTGTAAATTGCATACTGTAACTACATAATGCAAGTTCAAAGCTGTATTCTGTAGGTCTTCAGAGAAAAAAGAGATATTAGTAGAGATACATAAGCAGATGAAAAAAAAATTAAACCTTTTTTACAAAACCTACAGTACAGTATGTACAGTATATGGACTATAATGGGAGGTTATTCTGTTTTTATACCAAAATCAATGTTGTGGTAAGTCTGTGCCAAACTAGATAATACTTTTGTTTTACATAAATAGTACAATTGAATTTTCCTATATATGTGTAAATGTACAGTACTGTGGTTTCTTGCGTGTTGTTGCACAAATGCAATGATTTTGCACATGTGAATAGTTGGTGCTTGAGGACAAGGTTGTGTCTTTGCTCTTCTGCTGCAGTAACCAGGCCGTGCGAATGCTTGAGTGCAGGGAGAAGCCGACCCCGGACATGTTTGGCGAGCTTCTGCGCAATGCTAGCACCATGGGAGACCTGCGTAACTGCCCGGTGAGCATACATACATACACACATATACATAGATATATATGGGTAAAATTCTCCTGGCAGTTTTTTCCTACTTTGGAAAATCCTCTGGGACCAAAAAACTCAGACAGCAGCACTTTTTATAAGCAGTCGCATTCTGTCACCTTGCGGCTGCTTCACATAGGATTACCTATAAACTGTGCACTGGTGTGTGAAAGCACTTTAAAAAAAATGCCACCTGATGATATCCACAATATTCTGTGATGTTTTGAGAGACCATATTGTGCAATCACTTAAAGCTGATGTCAAGTTACTGCTGTTTTGTTCTTTAGTCCCATCTGAGTGAGCATGTGTTTCAGACATGACAAGGAAATAAACTTAGAGCTCTTCTCTCTGATTAGGACTATCTCGCAATTTCCTTTGATGCTAATCTCAGCTGGATTAATATGGATCAGGAGATCAGAATTCAGCTCAATTTCACTTATAATTACTGCTTGTACTCATGCCCTGGATTGATCCCCAGGGTTGGCAGAACTGAGATGTGGTGGGGAATTGAAGCTGAAGACTCTGTTTTGTGGCTCTCTGGCACCCAGATTGACAGGCTTAAGGACACCCAGCAAGACTGCTGGCTGATGGGACCCATGGCGTTTGTGTTTTATTAGTCAGTCACTTGTGTGTGTGTGTGTGTGAGGGGAGAGAGAGAGAGAGCAAAGCAGGGGATGCTCTGTGGCCAGTTCTGAGAAATGCGCTCTTTGTTTTAATCCCTGTCCTACTCTGGTCCTGTGCCAGCCTGCTGGCTTTTCTCCCTCTTGACTGCACAAAAGCAGAGCTGGGGCGGGCACGGGTCAGGCTGGCCGTGCCACTGATCGCCAGGGTTTTCTCCTCCTGTTTCCGCATTTCTACTGCCAAGCGGCTCAGTGGTGGGCAGTGACTCAAAGAAAACTGCTAGAACATTGGGTGCTGAACATAAGGCCTCTCTGGAACTTGCAGACATTTTCCAAAGACTATCTATTTTCTCCTTTTCTCACTCTTTGAAGGCCACCGATTGACAGAACCTATGCTTTATTGTCTTGGCCTCACAGTCAAACAGTAGCTCTTCTGTTTCTGTTTCTCAGAGTAACTGTGGAGAAATGTTGCGCATTCGCCGCGTCCTGATGAATTCCCCTGAGATCATCAGCATCGGCCTGGTATGGGACTCGGACCACTCGGACCTCGCCGAGGACGTCATCCACAGCCTGGGCACATGCTTGCGTCTGGGGGATGTAAGACACACACCTACTCCTACTGTATCATTCTCTCAGCTTAGACATACAGTATTAAAGTTCCAATTAAGCATTTACTCCAGTAGAGAAGTACGATAGAGAGATCTTGCTTAACAAGTTTACTTGCAAAATAAATTAAAGTTTTTCAACACTTTTTCAACTGCATTCAAAAATTTTCCGCCCTGATGAGGTATTAAAGACTGTGCTTTTTCTGTCAGAAGGAACAAACGTTTCTGATTAAATGTTTCTGAAAATTATTATAGGATAGGATTGTCAAAGTTCATTAAAATTGCATTCAAATTCTAATCACTTATTATTTCATATTCCAGTATTAGAATATTAATTAGTCTAATTACTAGACCTAATTTAGCCTTTAAAGTCTGCGCTGTGTGTCCACATCACAAAGTAAATCATGATCATATTTATTTATTAAAATATTACACATTGATCTATAATTCTTCACATCCTGTTTTTCTACTCATTTACACAAGAGTTAAGAGTCAAAAGTTCAACTACTGGTATTTTTTTATGTATTTTGTTTTATGGAATATCTTTTTTTAAATGTGCAAAAAAAAAAAAAAAAAAGTAAAGTACACCCACATGATATGAATCTATTTCCCATATTGAATAACAGCGATTGAGGCAAAAAGAAAAAAAAATGATTTTTTTAGAGTAGAACACTGGACCATAAACATTAAAATGTGGATTTTCTCTTTGAATATGTGAACATTATTAAATATTCAGTTTTTGAACTTTATCCTTCATAAATAAAGAAGAATAAGACTTTTTTTCAAGCCAGATAAAAAAAAGATCTTTTTCATGACGCGAGCAATCATACTGGAAACAAACCTTTTTGTCATTTAAAAGAATCAGCATCTCAATGTAGAAAATATTGATTTATTATCGCATCATCAAACACTGAATCGAAACCCAATTGAATCCTTAGCTTTGTAGATATCCCCACCCCTTCCCCCCAACCTCAATCATGCAACTTTTATGGCTGTATCGCTGTGTGAAATGTATTAATTAAACCATCACTGTGAAGCGTATAAGTCAGGACGCCCTCCCGTAGTGCTGATGAGTCAGTATTCAGAATGATTTAGTCTTATTCTGCTGTTCATGTTAGCGGCTCCATGCTAAACCATTCACCTAAGTGGACTGCTCGGTTGGCTCTTCCAGCTAGGCTTCTCACGTTAATTCTATCTTTCGTAGCTGTTCTACAGAGTGACGGATGACCGCGCCAAGCAATCAGAGCTCTACCTGGTGGGCATGGTGTGTTACTACGGCAAGCATTACTCCACGTTTTTCTTCCAAACCAAGATACGCAAATGGATGTACTTCGATGACGCCCACGTCAAAGAGGTAACCGCAGTTAAACAAGAATTTTTCGTTCTTTCACTCATGAAGAAAAAGTTATTAACGTGTTTTGTGTATAACAGATCGGGCCCAAGTGGAAAGACGTGGTTTCGCGGTGTATAAAAGGCCATTACCAGCCCCTGCTGCTGCTCTATGCTGACCCCCGTGGGACGCCTGTGGCATCGCAGGACATGACCGCTGCTCAGCTGGAGCTGCACCACTGCAGCAAAGCCGGTTATGACAGTGAAGACTCTGGTAGGAGAAAAAAAAAAATTACGATATATTATGGAAAGATGAAGTATAAAGTGAAAATGGAGAATAAATGAAAAGATGTTGATTGAACAGAAACTATTTCAAACAACAAAATAAATGATTCATCCTTGATTCTGTTATCAGGTAGCAATTAATAACTTTAAATACTCATTTTTGTAAACACTGGGTCATTCTGAAAGTTAAATAAATAAATAAATAAAAAACAGTTATTTGTGCTAATTACACTCACTGGCCACATTAATAGGAAGACCTGTACTCATCCATGCAATTATCCCAAACAGACATCCAAGTGGATTATTTTTTGTTAAATAAGCATATTTGCTGATATCCGCAATAATATAATGTATGGTGAAAGTGACAGAGAGAAAAGTATGTAGTATATTTGTATCTAATATACAGTAGTATTGGATATTATGCAACACTGCTACATTGAAAATCAGTGTCATTGTGGTTGTTGTATCTTCAGGGAGGGAGCCGTCCATCTCCAGCGACACACGCACAGACTCTTCCACAGACAGTTACAGTTATAAGCACTCTCGCTCACACCACGAGTCCATGGCCTCCCATTTTTCCTCAGACTCCCAGGGAACTGTGGTGTGCAATCAGGACAGCAGCGGCTCACAGAACAGCATGGACTCTGCAGGTAACAATGTGATGCCTGTACAGTACCATGTGCACACGCACACATACAGTACACACACACACACACACCCAAAGAATTACTGCATGACGTAATACTTGTAACCCTCAGGTTCCTGTACTTTGCAGAGGCAGACTAATATAATTGAGGAACCTTTTTATTGTGGCATTACAGCTGTCCAATACTCATATTTTTTCAGACTTTATAGAAATATAAACACAATCCATTCGCCTGCTTGTGAATCCTCCTGATAGGAGCTGTAAGTGGTAGGAGTGTTAGAGATTGCAATCAACTTTTTGTTTCATTTTATTACTTTTATTTCTTTCAGGTCAAAATAACCTGAGCATAATGACCTAACTACGAAATGTAATGTGTGCCACTTTAAATAATCATTTTCACCTGAACAGACTGCATTCCTTGTCTAGGTGATGTCCTGAAAGAGAAGACAGCTCCTCAGTCCCCACCCGGACCATTGTCTTTAGGACGACTGTCTGATTGTAAGAAAGTGGCCTCGGGTGCTGGAGAATCCGATGCTGGGCCACATGCCAGGGACTGGGAGGATGAGAGCACCAGCAGTGAGTCCAAGTCCAGCTCCAGCGGGGGGCGCTATAGGCCATGCTGGAGGCCAAGAAGAGAAGCGTTGAACATCGACACCATCTTTAGCCGCGATAGGCAACGGCTAGGTCCGAGTCCACTCCCCGAGGATGCCAATCCACAGACGCCTAACGAATCCTTTTCTGAGATGGGAGCAGATGTCATGGACTCCACAGAGACCCAGCCCATGGATATATTAGGAAGTGGGTCGAACGTAGGAGCGAGGCACCTTCCAGTCCCAGCCGCTCCACGTGGCATGGCTCAGCCACCAAGGTTAATCCAAAGGATGGAAAGTGGCTATGAGAGCAGTGAGAGGAACAGCAGCAGCCCCATCAGCATGGACATGCCTCTTAATGAGAACCTCAGCACCAGTGCACCCAGGTATTCCAGTCATGTTACTTTAGAGCTTCTCAACACTTCAACATTGTGACCCCAAGATTCATTAATATTTTAAAGCTTGGCAGGTAATTATCATGGATCTTGGATGTGGGTGAGGTTCACAACTATGCACATGCTAATTGCTCTCTTCTCGCTGCAGTGTTAGAATTGAGTGCTTGGAAGAAGTGCACTTTTAATAGTGTTCACAACTATAATTAAGCTAAAATCCATAATTCTGAAACAAAAGCTTGCCATAACTTCTGTGGGATTAACATTTAAATGATTCATTTGGTAGTAAAAAAAAAATAAAAATCTACAATAGCTTTAATTTACACTTTTTGGTTATGGTTGCTATGGTGATTTGAACATCTCCTTGAACAAAAATAGATATATGTATTTATTTATTTATTTTATGTGACAAGGGTCATGCAGTACTGTACAAAAGTCTTAGGCCCCTGGGTTTTATAGTGCAAACTTTCCTATGGATTTTTTAAAATTATTATTTTAGGACTTTATTACTGAGTTATTACAAAAACATTTCTGATTTTCAGACATTAGTATTCCACCATAAATTTAGAAGTTTAAAAAATTTGTATGCCAGAAAAGAAAGCATCATATTATATAAACGACCACTTTTAAAATAAAAGAACAAAAAAACAAAAACAAACAAAAATAAAAAATGGTAGTTGCCAGGTTTTACATGCAAAAAAGTACAAACAAAGTCCTCAGAAGAACTGTGTGTGGTTCTGCAGGGTGCTCGGTAAAGCTAAGCAGTTTATTATAAAACTGCACAAATAGTACCTGACCGTTGTTGTTGCCACAACAATTACTGACTTTATACAGTATCATTAATTACTGTTTTTGTTTTGTTTGTTTGTTTGTTTGTTGCATTTATTTGCACAGTACGGTATTTTAGAATACATGAAGGAAGATCAATAATATTGTCTGTTTCACATGCACTAGTGTCCCAAAGTGGTGATCTTTTGTTTCACTCCTGGATACCTTTGTGTTCTCAACTCAGGGAGGCCAGCAGTAAAAGGCAAAAGACGTCAGGACCATCCTGGCGAACGGTGCCAAAATCCAAGAGCAGCAGTGCCATCTTGCAAGACGTGCGATCACCCAGCTGGAGCGGCAGCCCTGTAAATCTGGGTGAGTTGCACGGAATGTCAGCATTTACTGCCTATTGAAGCTACTCTTAACTGCTCAGAAATCTGAATATTTATTCATTCAGTTGTTTATGTGTTTGTGTGTGCAGGGGAGGGCCGCAGTGAACTTGATGAGCTTCAGGAGGAGGTGGCGCGCAGAGCCAGGCAGCAGGAGCTCCAGAGAAAGAAGGAAAAAGAGAGAGAAGCGGCCATGGGCTTCAATCCCAAACCCAGCAAGTTTATGGACCTGGATGAACTCCAGCACCAGGGTAAATACCACACAGGACCGGCAACAGACACTGGTCCTGCCAGTTACATGAAACAGTTTTGTTATCAAGGCACAGATGGGACATCAGCCCAAGAAAAAAGAACAGGGGACATACTTGTATGATCAACTTCAGACTTATTGGCACCTTTGAGCGAATATATTAATTATATGCGCGTATATACATGCACAGTATGTTTAGTCTTAAATTCTCTTCTTATATTAAGTTATGCAACATACTGTTTCGAAAATGTTGTATGTTATGTTTAGAATTGTATTGACAGATCCATTTAGAGCCAAGTCGTTACCTGGAGACAGGAAACAGGTCACAGTGGTGAATTAATACTGTACTATTTACAGTAAACTTGTGGCCTCACTCGTGTGTATTAGACACTAGTGATGGGAATCACCAGGACCACACAATTCGATATTATCATGGTACCTATAAGAGGATTTGTTAAATATATCAGATTTTTTATTTCAATTCTAAAAAAAACTTTGCTAATATTTTGCTCCTACCACGCTGTGCTGCCTGCCCACACCTGTAGAATTATAGATTAGGATTTTTTTTCTTCTTTTTTTAACTGCATTGGTTATTCACCTATCTCTGTTAGGTACTACAGTGGAACCTCGGATTACGAGCATAATTCGTTCCGGGCGTGGGCTCGTATTCCAAAACACTCGTAAACCAAATTTGATTTTCCCATAGGAAATAATGGAAACTCAAATTATTCGTTCTACATCCCAAAAAAATAAATACATTAAAATAATTAACCCAAAATATAAAGTAAAAATAAAACAAATTAACCTTCACTTTACCTTTAAAAAAACATAAAAATAAATCCAGACAGATAAGTGTTTAGAAAATTAGCAAGGAACATGGCTAGTCACACTTGCGTGAGCACATACTCACGGAATCACTACTGTAAAGTTAAACAACAACAAAAACAAATTAACCAGCACTTTACCAATGAAAAAGATTATCGTCTCCCCTGCTGGGTCTTAGTGCTTGCAGAGTTTATGTGTAAGGCAGAGAGTGTGTGTGTGTGTGTGTGTGTGTGTGTGTGTGTGTGTGTGTGTGTGTGTGTGTGTATTCACGTGTGATGAAACGGTGTCAAAACAAGAAGCGCATGCGTGATACATGATACTCAGTGCTCGTAAACCAAGACAACGCTCGTTTTTCAAGTCAAAAATTATTTAAAATCTTTGCTCGTCTTGCGGAACACTCGTAAACCGCGTTACTTGTAATCCGAGGTTCCACTGTATAAAGGTATCATTTTCAAATTTTTAACTTAATATTCAATTATACAGTTAGTTGCTGTCTCCTCACTGTATTACCACATAATATTTTCAGTCATCCCTCTTTGATAAGTCTTCTATCCTGGTCAGGGTCAGGTTCAGAACTTGAGCTGCGAACCAGCAACGGTGTTCTCCTAGAGGGTGCCAATAATTATGATGTTGCATGCATGTTCTTGGGTGTTTTAATTTTTGCCCTTGCTCTTTTTACTTCCTCTCTCTGGGTTCAGTAGCTTGGATGCCCCAATGAAAGAGGAAGTAAACCAATGGCAGGAACCAGGAAGAAGGGTGAACACCTGAACTGACCCATGTTATAATACGGAACCAAATGTTCCCTGTCCTCTAGATGTGTGAACATTGGGAGTTAATCTAATCCAGCAGCACAACAGGATCATCAAGAGACTGAAGCACTACTTAGCATGCGTTAATAAGACAGCTCTTGATTAGTCCGGTAGTCCAAACTCTATCAGGGTGTTTTTCTCAGAACAAGTGCATGCCTCTGTCTCTGTGCAGCTAACTGGGTGCATCTCTACTGGTGATATTTTTGCATCTTTTATTTCTGCATAAAGTGGCAAGGTTTATGTGTTTATCAGGAGCTCGCCGGTGTGCCACGGGCAGTGTGCGTGTGCGTGCATGTTTTCAGCAGCCTGGCCTTGGTGTGTTAATTGCAGGGAAGGGGTGCAGTTTTAAGCGCTGCCTGGCAGAGGCGGATGCTCTGTTAGAGCAGTCGCTGCGCCTGGAGCAGGCTGGAGACCCAGCCACCGCCCTGGCACTCTTGCGCCACGTTGTGTGTAAGTAATGGTGACTGTGCCCCTGCCCGCTATGCCTAGTACTAGCCCAAGATATACCCACCCTTCCCACCAACGCTGCCCCCTGCAACCACAGCTGTCTGCTTGCCTTTGTTCGCCTTCTGCTTTTCCCTCTGTACCTGTCCCAACGTTCGTCCTTTCTTGTGTTCATTGTCCTCTTCATGTTCTAGTTGCGTGACTCTCTCTCTCTCTCTCTCTCTCTCTCTCTCTGCTTGTTGAATTTACACAGCTCTGACTTGTTGAATTTACACTGCCACTGTTAATCTAATGCATTTAAAAGGCACTTGCTGAAACCTGGTGTGTAGACAGAAGTGGGTGCAGATTTGGTGGTTTTTAGCATAAAGTATTATAAAAATTATATATGGTTAGTGCATCATAAGCTAAAAGGCTTAGGCATATACAGTATACAGTATGTCTTGAAGCAAATCCATTCTAAAAGGAGTCAAGGTAACTGAAGCGTTACTATGGCATCACTTAGTATTCACACCATGTCAATTTTTACCTCTTTTGACATCATACTGTATGCAGATTACAAAAATCATCTGGTAGTTTGTGTGAATCATATCACTGGTTTGAACTTTTGGGCATTTTGACTGAATAATGTAAAGAGCATTTCTAATCAGTTAGAAAATGTTGTATTTTGCTAAAATCTGTTTTGCCTATTGGTTCAGGTTAGTTTGCCTAGAATCTAAGAAAAATATTCTTTAATGGGGAAATCTCTCAATGCGATTAGAAAAAGCAGATTTGATTGAAAATTCTGAGAGTGCATAATGTGATGTGATATCAGTGATCATTTAGTGCTATTGTGACCTAAGAAAGCAACTAAGACATTTGTCAGCATCAGATTCATTTAAAAAGTCATATCTAAAAGTATGACCACTGCTACAGCGCTTGTCTTAAAGATAGCAAAAAAAAGAAATAGAAATGAATCACATGAATTAATATAATTTTACCAGCCTACACGTCTGGCTCCTTTATGCTGTTACTTGCAGAGCTATGTTCTTATAGACTGAAAAAAACTCCTTATTATCTCAAGCTCACTTTAAACAAAGCTTCTTTTAGCCAGATTTAAACACTGCAGGGTCTGCATCATCTTTCGTTTTCTCCCAAAATGAAATTGCAGCTCCATCGTAAAATCAATCGCTCTTTATTGTAAAACATAAAATCTTTAATATCATTATTATCTGAGAATGCACTTTCTCATGGTTTGTTATAGAAACCAGACAAGGTTATGTTGAGATTGTTTGATGAAGTGTGACAACTAGTAATCTGAAATGCTGAAATTGTACAGTAGACAACAAGCTTTTCAGTAACATCTTCAAACACGCGCGCATCCCTTTAAAAAAAGCTTTCGTTTAGAGGACCAATGAAATCAGATTGGTTGTTTTTTTCTGTATTTCATTGTTAGTAGCAATGAAAGTAGACACAAAAATACACAAAATAATCTGGACATGTTCAGAGATGTGTGATTGTCTATTTGTGTATGTCATTGTATGGCTGTTTGAGGAAGAATTCAAAGTTTTTTTTAAATATAATATCCTATGTCCATGTCTTATAACGTGGACACACCACTGATGATGTAATGCTAGGCAATGTAGCGTTTTTGCTACTAAAATCCAGCGCTTAATATTCCGGCTAAATTGGGCAATTACATCAGGACGTTTATTTCAGGAGCAGCAGCAGATGGTCATTCCTCCTAACTTTGCATGTGCGCTCCCTTCCACTGAGACGCAGAGTGAAAAATTCATTTAACCGATGAATTATTTAATTGTACAAATGTCAACACCTGTTCGTGTTAATCTGATGCAATATAAAAACCTAGGCATTGGAATGAAAGCACACAGTGAAGGCTCTCTGCTCCAAACGGATCACTGCCCACTGTCCACACACAACATTCCTCTTTCTGCAACTGGATGTTAAGTTCTATGAGATGCTTATTTCATACAACTGAGAAATAGTAGACTTGCTGCCAAGTACTAACTAAAAATTTCAACCTAATATTTGTCACGTCAGGACCGGTTTGTCCCGTTCCAGGCCTGGCTTTTTCACTCCGAGTTTTGGTTTGCAGCAGTGCATGATTTAATTAAGCGAGTATAATTTTTTTATCCAGGCAAAACTCTATACCAAGCTATTTATACCACGCCCCACTCACAAACTGCTATCCAGGTCAGCAAACACTCCATGTCCCTCTCTGTTGTGCTGTGATGAGTGAGTGTGTGTGTGTGTTTTCTGCAGGGAAAGGGAAAAGCCAGGTTGTATAAATATAGCTTTTTGAAACCCTTGTTCCATTCTGTCTAACAGTCTAAACCCTGTCAAAGTCATCCAGTTTTCAGACTGTGAAAAGATGAAGCTTGGTCTCCGAGGTGATGTTTTCAGTGTGGTGGAAAACTCTAGCTGGTTCTGTTGGGTAAATGGCCCAGATTAAGGACTTCTGCTGTGACCTTGTAGTCCATAAGTAGTACTCTGTCTGCCACTCTCCCTCTCTGTCTGTCTGTTCTCTCTTGCTTTCATTCTCCCTCTTCGTGTGTCCTCCTGTCTGTGCATCAGTGTGTGTATTCCAGCTGTGCTCCTGCTTGTTGTCTGTGTGCGTTTGTTTGTAGTGTGTTTGTGTGCGCGTGTGTGGTACTGCTGGCCTAAACCCCCTCCCGTCCTTCCTGTCCCCTCGCCCGCCTCTCCACGCTCAGATTTGAGTGGGGAACGTCAGCAGCGGTTACACTGAACCAAAGCGCAGCTGGTGTTGAGCAGCCTTAAATGTACTGGAAATAGCACATTTATGAAAGGCAGAATTAATGATCTTTCAGGCTTAAATAAAACAAGTTTCAGGGCGCCATAGCAACACCCCCATGCCGTCTTCCATGTAACAGCTGCAGACAGGAGAGCAACCAAATCATCTTCTCTTAAAGATGTGTCAATAACCGACACGCAATTTAGAATCCTCAAATGTAAGGCTGCATAATAAAGCATATTTTAATGTCAATTAAATCAATTAACAAGAATTGCGATACTAGTGAGCTCAACAATCGTATTAGAGCATAATATTGTTGATATTTTTAAATCATGCATTTTAATTGTGCATGTCGGATGCTCTGATGGATTGTTGAATTTTATTTGTAAAGGATGCATCCAATTATTGGGACAAATTGTTAACAGATTTACTATGTATGTGTGTATTAATGTGCATAAAGCTCCAGAGTTATTGCCAAACTTTAGGAGGCAGTTGTTTGGCCGTGAGTTGTCCAGGAGCTCTTGCGAAGATTAATGGCATCATAAATTCCACTGGGTGCCTGGACGCCTCTACCAGGAGGTTAAGACTTTGCTGTAGCTTTCAAGTGGTTATGAGAAGCCACTTCTTTTGCCCTCTACAGTGTAAGACTTCACCATTTGTTATTTTTAGGGATGCCAATAATTTTTAAGTGAGCATATTGCTAACAAAAAATGCATTAGTTTGTTAGACAGAATATTATATTACAATAGATAATACATGGACTTATGGTTTAAGATATTGTTTTTGTGATGTGTTGTATCTCCGCTATTAAAAAAGGTTCATTAAAGCTCTATGATAGAGTGCTTTTTCCTCTACATAGAAATTGAATTCCAATATTGAACCAAATAGTGGTGGTGATCATTCTGGTGGTGATTATCTGTTATCATGCAGTCTTACTAAAAAGGAAGCGGGAACATTTTTTCTTAGAGTTTGGTTATTATTGGTTTCTCTCTTCCTGGGACATCAGGACTGCCTTGTGCTTCTCCATACCTTGTTTAATCTTACCTTACATGTCACTCATATGAGACAGGTATGTTCAGTGAGCAAAACCCTGCACAAGATTTCTCCTTATAGGAGATAATACTGACAATCTTCATTTTTCGTGTGTATTTTTCTGAATGTAAGGATGATAAAACAGTGTGCAAAGCTTTGCCTATTGAACACAGCCTAGGCCACGTTCTTGGGTGAAAGGTGGGCGATTTCCCCTTACCTCCTCTTCTTTATTCAAATCACACTACTGTCGTTTCTACTACAAACCACCGGTCTGCATGTGGGCCCCTCATAACTCAGCTCTTTCTTTTCTTTGTTCTTTTCTGCATTTACTTTCCTTTCTTCTTCTTCTTCTTCTGCTTTCTTTACTTTGTTCTTTCCTTTTCTTGTTGTTTTTTGTCCCTACATTTGTAGCTAAACTAAGATTTTCCATGCATGAGGGCAGTGCTAACACTCATAGCAGGACTATGGCTGCTGACGCCAAGCTGCAAAAATGCATGAGGAGAGCTCGAGGCCTACAACAGCGCATTCAGCAGCAGCAACAACAGCAAGAGCAACCGCAGGAGCCCGGCCGCCCACAGGGGTCTCGCAGGTACCTCTACTGTCTCCTCCCCGTGTGTCCGGCTTATTGCCTGTCCAAAAACTTCTCAGCCTGCCCCCTCCTGTCTGTCTGTCTGTAGCTCACCTGAGAAAGTGATGCAAAAGGTTTGATGCTGTGTCATTGACCTTTCCTATTAATGTTACCTTGAACTTGATTTCGAAAGATGTAAAAAAAAAAAAAAAAAAAAAAGATATGTCATAGATATGATGTAGTAGCTCATCAAAAAATGGCACTAGGCAGCCAGTAATGCAGAGTATTTACTTCAACAAGAGATACTAGGTTTATGAATATAAAGTTGGAAACACCACCAACACTACTTGATTTAAAGCAGACAAGTGATACATTGTTACATTTATATTCTGTAATGCAATAACTTTTAATTAATCAGCTTGCTACAGTATTTAAGAAAATCCAACACCTCCCAAATTTTAATAATGAGAGTGTACTGTACTGTATGTCATGATCACGTCAATGTTAGCTGAAGGCAAAACAGTGGAAAGTTGAAGGCAAACACAAATCACCTTAGGCTTCAGCTACTGTATGTCATCTCGCTGTGAGTGTCAGAATCGAATAAGTAATGGCTTTAGCCAAGCTTTGTCACATACCAGATTTTGCTGCAAAAACAAATCTAAAACAGTTTTGATTAAACACGATGAAATAAAAGGTCCTTACTGAGGCGATCATTAAAAATGCTCATGTTTGTAGCACACACTCCATATCAGGTAAGATTAATTAAATGATTGTCTGTTAAGGGACGAATGTGTGTCTAAAGGTTTTTCATGGCCATCTAGCATTAATCAGAAATTTGGGAACTAGGAGGAATAACATTACAGTATATACATTTTCCCGTACCACTCTAAGCATCTGGATGGTTATGTACTGTTGGTTTGCTGCTTAAAGTTCTTACAAGTAATTTATATGTGTAGGTTAGCATTACCAGCATTACTGTGTAAGCTCAAGTTCATATCTTAATTTCTTAAATATAGCTTAAATATCTAAGATATCTGAAATACCTTAATACAGATAACAAATGCTAACTAAAATAGCCTTTGATGCCCAAAACTAATAATACATGAACCAGATGTGGTTTCGCAGACACAATTATCAATTTGTGGGCAAAACAATATGAATGTGTCAAATCTGGTCTTGGTGGTAATGGTTTACTTTATCGTGTTACAATACAAGTCAACAAAACTTAGTAGCAGCATTAGTTTGCATGTTCAAGGAATTATTTTGACTCCAGCTCTGCTCGGCCCACAAAAATAGTCACCATGTTAACTAACAGAAAAAGGGGTCTTTAGATTTGTAGTTAGTTGTTTAATGGATATTGATTCATTAATGTTGATTAATTATTGTGGTTCAGACCATATTTACATAAATGCTCCAGTCACTGCAGTCGGCTCACCATACTGTGCCCAAGGTCAATTGTTTTTTTTTCACCTTCATTCATGAGACACTCCTCACAAGTCCCAGTTTGACTTGAACACCCCCTTATATTTTGCATAGAAGCTCAGCTATATGAAATAAAAGCCATTAATATAGATTTGAGTAGTAGTAGTGTACGGTTTAAAATTTATTTATTAACAATAATTATAAGTGATGGCACTGAAAATGGTCAAAAAGTGTACTTTTTCATTTGTAAAAAAAAAAAAAAAAAAAAAGATGAAACGGATATTTAACAAATTGTTATGGAAATTATGATTATAAAGTAAATTAAAAACCTTAAAAAAAAAATTTATATATAAATTTTGCTGTCCTGCACCGGTCGGAAAAACATTTTCAAAGAGTGTGATTAAGCCTATCATATTAGAAACTGGAGTGCATGTACTTGAAATGTAGACACTACAATGATTATATACACATATTTTTTTAACTAATTGCTATAGGGAGAAAAAAATGAAATAAAAATGTAACTAAAAACAATTATCCTACTGTAACTTAAACAAGAGCAGCTTTTTTTCCAAGCACCTGGTAGTTACTGAAAACCTCTGTGTATGCACAAACTCCAGGTTTGAAAATCTACTTTTTACACCAACATCACATACATACTGTACATGGCAGGCATAGCTCAGTAGTTAAGATGTTGGAATCCTGATCAGACGGTCTTAGGTTCAGAGCTCCGCCACTCGAGCAAGGCACTCAACCGTCGACTCCTCAATACATATATACGATGTGATAAATATAAAATGCTCTGGATAAATTCGTCTACCAAATGCCATAAATCTACATTCAATAGCTTTAAGTTTTTTTTACATCACTTGTAAACTTCCTAGTGGACTGGGGCTATAAGACGGTTAAAGATTTCTGGCACAGTGAAGAAGCAGAGGTCAGCCACCCACACTGCCAGCACAGCTTACTCAAAAGGACAGCACATCACTTTCAGCACGGTCGCTACTTTCATTATAGCCGTGGGCTTATTACGAAATCTGCGGCGTTTGCTGCCGCTCTTGTCAGATGATGGCCACACTACAGGAGAGCCGGGCTGCAGGCAGCCGGGGACGCTGCAGTGTGATCAATGGAGTATGGTTATTTCACACCCCAATTTTTTTCTTATCTCATTCGTCTCTATCGATCAGAGGTGCTGATGTGATGTATGGGCTGACCCGGCTGAAGCCCCCTGGGTAATTAGCTAACGCGCTGTTTGAGGAGTATTTACAGGGAGTTGGTGCGCTAGCACATTCATCAGGAATGGTTGCACTCGTACTTCACTGACTGCACCAATCAACGCTGGGGCACGCAGGCTAAATGAGCCACCCTTTTTAGTGCACTAGCACACTCCTAAACGTTACACATGGCTTCACTTCTTAATCATGCCATTCTCTAACATATTCTTCAAGGGAAGTGGGGCTTCCTCTACCAAAGCTTTGAGCAAGGCTATAACGGTAAAATCGTCTGACTAACTTTAGTTGTTTGTGCATTGATCCAGAATAATTAGCTCTACGCTTGCTTTATTAGCTCTTAGAAACACCTTCTGAACACCTTATGAAGATGGAAGAGGAGTTTAAATACTGACTGATTTCAATCTAATGAAAACCAGCTATTTTGTCCTCTAGATAAATGGATAGTAAAACTTAAATGCATGTTTATTTCTGCTTTAAATCTTGTGCTTCATGTAGTGGCTATGAAAAATATGTCTTTCTGTATGTGTTTATATGTATGTACTGTATGTATGTATGTCATGTTAACCAAGATGAAAGTGCCTCAAGTCTCCTTGAGCTTGGTCTCTTGATGACAAAATGCATTTGGTCGTACCATAATTTTTTTTTAACAATTAAAGAGAATAAGAGTGCATGAAAGTGGGTTTGGAAATGAAACCCTTTGTTTTTTAAGGTTTAAACATACGTACGCCACCGTTCAAAAGTTTGGGGTCACTTTCTAACTCCATGATGGTTCCTGATTTTTATTTCTTTCTACATTGTAAAGGAA
>JAQQZT010000006.1:18444767-18456606 GCA_030068275.1 Clarias platycephalus | reverse complement strand
AAAGTGCATTAAACTATACCATTTCGTCAGATTTGGTTTGGTTGCTTTCACACCAGATGAACCGTACCAAAGTAGAGCGGATAAAGCGGTCCGAGACCACCCCTTCAGGCAGGTCTCAGATCGATTGATTTGGTGTGCACCAAAGTCCCGAGATTGCATTCACATCAACGCAAACGAACCGAACCAAGGGACCAAACACGTTTGGTGCGCACCAAATGCTATAGGTGTGAAAGCACCCTTAAAGCACCCCAAAGGATCCACTGGATCATTTAATCTGAATTGAAAGTTTAGATTATATTTATGTTTTAAATAACTGCTATAATTCATCACTGTTTCATAAACAAACTAAAAAAATTTACTGAGTAACTGATTTTTCAGACACAATATAATATGAATATGTTGTGTATTTCTGCACTCCTAGCTAAAAATAGATATTGAATAATCCACACTTATTTTACAGGCCATCGGCTAGTTTGCTAGCTATCTCATGTTGAGTTCAAGTTCAAGTATCATCGACTCATATCAAATACACTGAGGTTGCATTTCTTTCATTTATTTGGGTCACACAGTCAAAAATCCCAGTACTGTATGGTTATGGCAAAATATGGACTTCGCTGAATGCTCTTCATCTAATCAGATTAGTGAACTAACTATCATATAATTTTGTATTTTGTATTTAAGAATATTAGTATAATGTTAGAGACCTCATTTTCTTTTATGATGTTTTATTTGTCATTAGGCAGTCGGGACCCTGCTGTGATTCATCCTTTGAATCAGATTAAAATGGTAATACTTTAATAAATATATCGGCTTATTTTACTTGATGGTATTGATGTGTCTAACATCAAGATGCACTGGTTCATGTAATTACATTGCATGTTAATAGAATACAGACAAGATCAGAGTTTTCCAGTGATCGTGGCTCAGCTAATTAAAATGGTTTCGCTCTGAGGCCAGAGGCTGTAGGTGCATGTTGGTGAATCAGAGTTAACAAAACAGAAGTGAGACTGGTTTCAGTATTGACAGGGTTCACAAGTGAATAATCAATGTACGGCCTGTATGCCCAAACCCCCCGGGATCTTATGATCACATGGATCCTCTCCCACTCTCTTCTGCTTGTTAACTAGGTCATGTACTTCCTTACATTTGCTGAGGGTTACATCGACACTGCATGGAAGAGCCTCAAAAAGAGTACTGACTTGAACTCATGTCCAGACAGTCGAGAGGTTTTACAACACCTTATATATGTTTACTCATAAATAAATTATTTTGTATAGGTTTATTTGAAATTATTTATTATTGAGTAAAGAGTTTTTTTATTTTTTTTTTTAGAAATAGTTAAAAGATTCAAGCTAAAAATAAGCTAATCAGCTTTATTATAATCAGTGATATTATTTCAGGTTGAAGCTTACGTACATGTCTTCCTGTCTGTCTGAACGGCATTGAATAAAATTTTGCCTAAAATTCCTTACGCCTCGTTTACGCTAAGTTGTACTTTTTTCATCATCAGCCAAATACACACTGTTTTAAGTAGATTATTAAATCCGTCAAATAATTGTTCATAACTTCACTTTTACTCAACATTTTGATTTTAGCAGATAACAGTGCACTGTCACCACACCCGCCTCGAGAAAAAAAGCGCTGAATTGATCAGCTTTATTGAGTGACGCATATGGCCACGCCCATCTCAAGGGAAAAAAGCACTGTTCAGCCAGTTTTGCGTGATGCTGTGACAAAATTGGCTGAACAGACAAACAGACATGCAGACAGAAATATTCGAATATTCAAATAGGAATATATTTGTATGTGAATATTCAATGTGAATATATTGGTTTATGCAAGTACAAAATCAGAGTTTTTCCTACAAATTTTTATTTGAGGAATTTTGTCAATGTGACACTTCTATAGCCACCATTTTAAAATGCATTGTCCTTTTCGCCTTTGTCATTTGCACTGGACATGTTCCGGTTTGACTTGAACATCTCTCTTAAAAAGAAACAATTCTTCTAATATAAAGAGACAAATGCGTCAGCTTACAGTTAGGATGAGATAACAGCACTAGTGACGGTTCTGTCTTTAGGCTAGTACTACAGCGTTATTGCTTTTAAAGCTGCCTCCATGTGGCCTTCAAGCAAAACACATAACAGGGCTGAACACTGAGTCTGACAATAAACATATAATCAATCGCTAAGGGTGGTAGTGCTTAGTTCATCTTGGCTTGCCATTTGTTTTTTCCAAGAAGAAGATTTCAGGGACAAGAGAACAAAATGAATGACCTCACAGTTGTTATTTACTATGCTTAATTCAACTGTGTGTGGTCCAAAGGTCAAGAATGCTGATGTTATTCTGCATTTTATAAAAGAAGTCTGTAGTGAATACAGTCATAAGACCACCTTACTTAAAAAAAAGAGAAGAAAATCTGTGAAGCATTTATTTTCCGACTAATTCATCATGCAGTAAATTAACCAGACTGTACAAGTGTTAGATATTTTGTTACATTTACTGTAGTGTAGTTATGGCTAAAACATTATCCTCAAATGTTACAATTGTTCCTGATAATTACATAGGATTGTTAAAGGTAGGATAATGTGAGTCATACTTTGCAGAATAGGAAATTGCTCCTAATTGGCCAAAAATTCTCAGAATGACATCATTTTGGTCCTACTTTCAGGAGTAGGAGTGAGATATATTTATCAAGATTCTTAAAATAGGAAATCACTCTTAACTCCACCAAAATATAGGAGAGTGCCCTAACTGGTTTAGGAGTAGAGCGGAAATAGTGGTCAGGCAGAGACGCGCACGGAGGAGAGATGTTTTAGTAACAATGTGTGACAAGAAGCTCATAAAAGATACATTTGGACAAAAACTGAATACTTTTTTTTTTTCTTTTAATCGCATGCAGTATGTCCAGTAACTGATCTGTAGGTGACAGATACTGTACGTTTTTTTTTTTTTTTTTTTACTAACAGTGAAGATGCAGCTTTGAAACATAATCATAGCTGACAGTGTCCACAGATCATGCTCAGATTTATACATTTCCCACCACGCAGCATGAAATCAACGAAAAACAAGATGCATTCATGGAGTTGTGGGCCTCATCCATGGCACACACGTTAAAATAATGATATTTATATACACATTTTATATACTTAAATTACTTTATTTGAGTGTACACAGCTGTTTATTTTAGATTCTCCTTTATAAGCATCATTTCATCACTTAATTTACAACGGCGTACCCCCATGTTTCACACTCCTCTGGGATAAATGCGGCAAACTGACAGGTGGCATTGATGCTTTCACACAACTGCCTCTGATTTCACCATTTCGCTTTTCCACTGTTTAAAACTACAAAAACCTGTAAAAACACCTACTATAACATACAACCTATTTTGCAGCTCGCAGTGTCAAAAAGTGACATCACACACTTTCCTTGGCACAGTACTACCCCTTGCAAAAGTAAGAATAGGAATCTTTATAAATAACTTCTATGTCCTACTCTAATTTAGGACTATTTTCAGCTTTGAGCACGATTCCTATGAGTGATTCTAAGGCGCTTAATAAATACGGGCCCTGAACTTGCATTCACCTTTGCCTCAAATTCCTGACAGAATGCAAGAACTCTAAATGGATAAAGCAGGAAAGCAGAATGGGTGCAGTGCCAGGATTACCATATCAGTATTGACACACTTCACTTCCCACAATTTATTGGTACTTCCAACAACGACTGTAAAATCCTGCTAGATGGACTGCAGTCCCTGTTCTGTTGGGAAAGCCTAGAAGACCAAAGCCTGACAAGATGCTTGGTAGAAAACCAGATCATCCAGTGACAACCAAGCATGAGAGATATCAGATGTTTTTATGCCATACAAGGAGTGTTCCAAATGATCAGGTATGAGCCTACCCCAGAAAGCATTTGAAGTCTGAACAACAGCTGAACCATGAGTCATTGGCTGACCATGAGTTGCTCCACAGCCAAGCTCAGGGTAAAGAGCTCCAGCAGTCACTTCCAGTAAGTCTAGTGTTTATTTACCTACTCATGAGCTCGTGTTTTCATTTATCTTTAGTCTCCAGAAGCTCTGAACCTCCCACACACTTCATAATAAACATCATCAAATGCACGAGTAGTACCATAAGTATAGTATTTAACGTACAAGATCACTCTGTCTGGCTGCAAAAAACGTAGCATGCTTTAATATTTTGTTCGACTTTTTTCCCCTTTGGTATTGCATGCTTTTTTTGTGGCACTGTTTCAACAGCCGTATGCAACTTACTGTTCATTGTGACTTTTTGGAGAGTTGCACTACACCATAGTTTTTTTCCAACACATGCCAAAGACTTTTAAAGGAGTTAAGGTCTCTAAGGATTCTGTAGTGGACAATTCATGTGTGAAAATGATTCCTTATACTCCCAGGACCACTCTTTCTCAGTTTGAGACTGATGAATCTTGACATTGTTGTCCTGGAATACGCCCTGTTATCAGGGGAAAAAAAAAAAAATGACGGGTAAAACTTGTTATTGTCACACATTGTGGGAGTCACTTGACTTAATTTCATTGCCACATAATGCGGGTCATAACCCTGCCTCCAGAGGCTTGTATCAACATACAGGAGACTCTTCCTATTCAGGGACTTAACAGACATTAATATCTGTGTTTGTGTGTGTTTCGAGCCTATAACTGTCATAGCATGCCAGGTCACGTCCACCTGTCAAAACAAACCATGATTATCTGCGACTCCATTCCACATTCCGTTTCTGTGCTTCCATTTTGCCGCCTCATTCACCGGCTCGAGCACACCTGTTCTTCATCTCCATTCATTACTTCACTTGACCTACAGATCTCGACCCATGCTTTGTTTCACGGGTCTCGCTCACGTCTCACGTTTTGGATTATTGTTTTCTTGGTTTTCTGGATATTGACCCATGCTCTCGTTTTACGACCACGATTCTGGTTCACGGACTTTATTTGACTTTAAACCACGCGCACCCACGTAGGATCAGGACAATAACTATATATTGAATTTATTTTATCTTTAAGATCTTTATGTCCATCCTTGTTAGGCCACTGATACAATTTACCCCTGATTACAATATACAGTAGGTCAACACTTAATGAGGCTTGTTGGATCTACACATGAACTTTGTTGGCTGTTGGCTTTTTTATACTTGGGAGGGCTGGGGCAGTGGCAGTTCTAGAATGTATTGTGCCCTGCATGAACTCCCCTTCAGCACCCAGTCAACAATAACAACAAAAAGAGCATCATTCTGCTCTAATGCACCATTCTGTTCTATATGTACATTTAATAACAAGACTCAATATACAGTGTCAAGAAATATCAATATCATCTATAGACGTCTTTTAATTCACAAAGCTCAGAACCTTGTCAATACAATCAATACAAAGAACTAAAATGTTAAATCTCAATTGTATGCAAGATTTTGCCATGTCATCACTAACTGGAAAATGAGATAAAAGCTTCTGGTTATAATTATACTGTATGTACATCAGGGATATAACATAATTGTTATATTCCCCTACACTATGCACAATATAAAATGTTGGGGGAAAAAATAGTTCACCTAATTTAACAAGGCGGTACAGCTTAATCTTTAGCATTGTCGCATTGCACTTCCACAGTCTGGGATAAAACAACATCTGTCTCAGTGCACTCACCCAAGTCCCAAGTCTCTACCTCATTGAGTTTCTTAAGGATGCTTATTGTCCCTGCCTCTTATTCTTCCTTTATGGCAAAAAAATGAAGAAGGTCATTGTGGATTTCAGGAGGGTGGGAAATCATACTCCCATTCACATCAACGGACTACTACATATATGCACTACTATATATTTCTCCCATTGTGATCAGCATGTTATCTTCTTAAGTGGCCTTCACCAATGAAGAACCATTGTTTGGACATAAATTTGTGTAAATTTGCCGCATATATCTTGTTTATTCCTACTGCATTTCCTACTGCATGTACATAGAACATCCATACCCCTAAACATCATACCCTTAAACACCATAGCTTTATATTTACATTTTTCTTTATATACTGTAAATAAAGGAACTTTGCCTACTCAGAGGATGGGGAAAGAGCAGTACCATACTTGCTGTTAAACTTCGTCCACCACATAGTAAACTAGCGACTTTGTGAGCGTATTTGTTTACTAGTAGGGGGGATAATTGAGAAATCATTTAAATTCACATGAAGTTAACCAACATTGTCTGCTGTTCATTGACTCTGCTATAGCAAGGAAATAGCAATAGTGAAGCAGTTCAGTGGCGCTGAGCACCAAGATAGAGCAATGTCTATGGAAAATTGCTTAAATTATAACGTTGTTGGTGAGAGAGGGCTAAATAACAACAAGGTGCGACTTAGCTTGACTAAGAATAAAAAAAATTAACATGCCATTTCAGGTTTCTAACTGAAAAAATGCTCAATTTTCACACACATGAGACTTACTGTACATGCATCAAGACATGTCCAAAACTAAGATCTCGTCAATAGGGGAATGAGGGGCCAGCTCCACTGAAGCCGAGGCCATCCTTCTTGCTCGGCGGTTCTCTTAAAGGTCAGTAGTACAAATGTTTTGATGTCATGGTCGTGGGGTCAATTTGGATAGCAGATGCTGGGCTTCATGTCATAGGTTGCACCTGCTGAGGCTTTATCCTATAGGATTTTGCTTGAAATCTCTGTGGCCCTCTCTAGGAGGGCCTATTAGGTCTGTTGAAGGCTGCTTTGCAGCGAGGTGCTGTTCTGGTGGGTTTGGGAGCATTTAGTAGTGCGGCCCTCTCCTTGCTGCTGTTGCACTGGCCGTGGCGCTGAATGTGCGCTGGTTTTGATAAGTGAGGAGCAGCATGATTAACAGCGATTCAAAATGTTATTGTGCTTCCATCTTTCCAATTTGCCTTCAGACAAGGCTGCATGAAATAGAATTTGTACATGTTGTCATAACATTGGCTAGATTTGGGTTTCCTGATCAATACAGTTGCATGTTTATCGATTTGCCTCATGGAAAGTGGCAACCAGAGAATTATTATTCTCTAATTGTTTTTTTTGTCATTGATGCTGCATGAGCTGGTGACTGCATCAATGTTACATATTGTATCTGTTTGTGAAGAGAATTTAGCCTTGTAAATTTAGCCTTGTCAAACACTATCATTTACTGCTGTGTTTCTTATAGCCAACAACTGTTTAACCTTAACTGTTTAATCATTTTTGTGGGTAGGAGTGAATGTCTGTGAAATGAACATGAGTGTAAATGAAAAAATGTCTGATGTCTGAATAATACTATGGATAATTGTAACTGGGAACCTAAAGCACTTATTCAGTCAGTGCTCTATTTGACTGAATTGAAAAATATTTGATATGATACGATATAATATGATACGGTAAGATTTCATATGATACACTACGATATTATATGATATATGATATGAAATATGATATTCTTTTGTGTGTGTGTGTGTGTGTGTGTGTGTGTGTGTGTGTGTGTGTGTACACTCCAGGGCTTGACATTGGCACCCGCCCACCCGCCAAATGCGGGTAAAATTCGGCTGTGGCGGGTAATAAGTCTAGTCTCACTAGCATACAGTATGTCTCATATAGGGGCTTTAGTGAATTGGAATCTCAGAGCCAACATCAAGCTGCATTTGTCTGCCTCTAAGGTGAAATATTTTATACACTTCCTCACTTTCTTGTCCAAACCAGCAGCATATTGGTAAACACAAACAAAGGGTGCACAAAGTCCCAGTCCTAGAGAGACTCAGGGACTTGATGCAGGCTGAGGAGGGGGGCTGGTGTAGGTTCAGGTAACTTGAAATGGGGTTGATGTAAACAATTAAACCATAAAACTGGGTAAATAAAACCAAGAATGGAAGCACCTATGAAGGTGAATGAAGGTGTAAAAGCAGCTTTAACAATTGTGCACCTGCAAGGATTATATTAATGCACTTGTTCTAATTTGTCCTATGGAAGCAGTAAGCGAGTGCTTAGTATTATTAGTATAAATAAATAATTCCACTGTGAAAAGAGTTGTATGTTGTTGTTCGTATGTTTTTACAAAATAAAACATAGAATTAATTGAGAGGTACTGTAGTAACTTTTGATAATGGCTGTATATACACACACTGATCCAATTTGAGCTACAGTAGCTCTTCTATTGGATTGGACTACACAGACCAGCCTGTGCTCCCCACATGCATCAATGAGCCTTGGCTCCCCATGATCCTGTTGCTGTTCACTCATTTTCCTTCTTTAATCAATCTGTCTGTTACTCTGCTTACATCAGCGAGCTATAGTTGCTTGATAACCATACTGTATTCCCATGCTGCAGGCTTTGCACAGTGAATGACATGCTTGTTTCACAATTTTACATTTTCAAGGGTACTTCTACTGTATAACCATAGATACTTGAGTTGTGTCCATCAATTGACAAGGACAATTGTCCAAAAGCAAAATTCTTGACTATGTCATTCTCAATTGATGGACAGTGTATGAAGAGGGTGGGTGTACACCACATCATCTCAGCCCTGATCCAGATAAAGCATTTACTGAAGAAATCAGGGTTGAGGTTATTAAGTGTGTATTATTATTATTATTATTATTATTATTATTATACACAACTTAAGCAGTTTCTTTCCAGGAACCACCAAGGATCCTAAGGCAAACCAGTTTCCTATTGAAAGGACATTCTGAAGTATGTGGGCCGTACCAAGTAGTGCTGTCTTTTCTTCTGTTTATCTCTTATAAATTCTGTTGTGTATGATAATATTCTGTCGGTTGGTTCGAACAGTGCAATCAGTGTTCACTGCCATATTGTGTATGATCATAATGCTGTTGATCTCGGTGACTTTTTCAGGCTGGTGATTATGGGAATCAGGAACTTTTAGGCCCAGCTCTTTAACATCAATCATTGGGGGTAACTGGCTATCCTGTTGTGCTGAAGAGTGAACTTTTGAAACGCTAATAGCAAGTAACCAGCAAGTACAGGTATGCGGCTTATATGCTCCTCCTGCTGTTGACGCATTCTGCACTTACCGTTTACCTGCATTTTAAATACACAGCTCTGATGGAAGTGATCTTGAACTGTCGTGATTAGACTCTATGTTTCACCTTTCTTCTTCTTCTAATTATTATTATTATTATTATTATTATTATTACCATATAATTTTCCCCACAAGGCAGAATGGGCCTATTACTTAGCTGATTAGTTGGGTACTAATTATAGTTGTATTCAGAGACACTAATCTGTCTCAGCTTGTTAAGTGTCACTTAATAACACAATAAGTCTCAATAAGTGTCAGTAAATAACAACGAGGTGCGACTTAGCTTGACTAAGAATTAAAAAATTAACATGCCATTAGTGTACCATCATGTCAGGGGTAGTGGGTCAGGGGTAGCTCAGTGGGTAAGGCATTGGACTACGGTTTGGAGGGTCCTGGGTTCAAACCCAATGACCACCAAGTCAAGGCCCTTAACCCTCAACTGCTCAGATGTATAATGAGAAGAAGAAGAAGAAAAAAAAAAGTAAGTCACTCTGGCTAAGGGTGTCTGCAAAATTTTAATGATGTCTTATACAAAACACAAAGTAAGGGCCAATTAATTGCATCAATTAAGAGCATTCGGCAAAGCAGTCGACTCTAAATGTCAAAGATGGTTCAAACAATCAAGAAATATACTAGAACATCCAAGACAAGTTGAATAAATAAATCAGAAAAAGACAATTTCAGTGATTTGTCAGATGCGATATTTCACAATGAGGTTTCTGGTCTGTATATACTGTACAGTGAACAAGTGATTAGGAATATGTGTGTCAAGTAACTGCTTACGTTTACAGCATGTTATTTGTTTGGCAGCCACTTTTTATCCAAAGCCACTTACTGTACAGTTAAGCTGAGCAGTTGAAGGTTGCTCCAGAGCGGCTTGGCAGTACCAGAATTCAAACCCACATCCTTCTGATCAGTAGTTCAGAGTCCTCAGTGATTTATCATTATTATAGTCCCTATCAGACTATTTCAATACAATCCAATACTGTACTTGCTATGGCTTTTACACTGCGTTCTTCACAGGCTTTAGAAAGCGGTTGGATTTACAATAGAGAATTTTCTATACTGAAGTCAGTGAAGACTCCTGCTGCCTCACAACTTCAAAGAGTCTGGGTTTGATTTTCCTCCAGGTTCACCAATTCCCCGCACACAAACAAAAACTTGCCAGTAGATGGACTGTCCATGCCAAAACGTCCTTAGGTGTCAATAAGTGTGCAAAGGTGCGTGTGCATTGCAGTGGCCTGGTGTCTCATCCAAAGTGTATTCTATTCTTCGTAGGCTCTTGATCCTTTGTGATTCTGATTATAATAAAATGGTTATCGAAGATAAATGAATAAGCAGTACTCAGTTTTTTCTTTTGCCTTATAAACATATACCCCAGTTATTATCAGAATTAAGCATATTTTATCCTAACATAAATCTTCTGTCAAGGGAAAAACAAATTAATAATAATAATAATAATAATAAAATAAAATGATATATAACAGTATCCAAAGGCTCATGGTGACATGCTATGATGCAATTATTCATGACACTATCAGACATGGTCCTTGATGTATCCGGTTACTTAGCATTGAGCGTGTGAATTGTAAGACTGCAGATAAATGTAAGGCATGAGTGCAACTCTTACTGCCACTTAACCATTTGCTTTTTTGTGAATGCCTTCACTCAACATACATGTACATATTACTTGAGTGAAATGCTAGATCTGCTTAGTTATTCACATTGTCACTATGCTCTTCACCTGGTGACCTCAGTACTACAGAAGGCATTGTGATGGAAAGAAAAAGCAGCACTTTTTCATTTCTGAACAAAAGATAGAAAATATTTGATGGGAATGAAAACCAAGAATCAACAGTTTTCACTGAATTGAAGAGAAGTGAAAGTGAAGTGAAGGTCAACAGACAAATTACAAAAATTACTGTTTAACCTTGTTAACTACAAAATAAAGTAGATTACAAGCCTAAGTATCAGGTTTCTATCTGAAACCGTCATTAAAACACAGTTGCAATAATATCACAATATTCTCCGAGGCGCTAAACCTATGTATATCCCACATACTGTATACATCACATGCTTTAACATTCATTTATTTTCAGGAGTCTATCCCGGAAGTCAGTCCATCACAGGGTACTTTTCAACAGATTTACTGTGGGTGTGTTTAATCGTGCATGTTATCGTAAATAAAAATTCTTACGTTCTCTATATCCTCCTTGAAAAAACTAGGAGCTGAAGAAGTCTAAGATAGCCAGTAATCGCTCCCATTTTAAATAATGCCTTAACAGGTTAATATTGTAGATATTGTTGCAAATTAATATTTTTATATCCACACACTAAATCTATTGCTATTAAAAGCCCATAAAATTGCCCTAAATATTTCACACCTATTCACTGGTGCATTATCATTATTCATTCTCATTACATTTTAAACATGTATGTAAGCATATATTGGGATAAAATGGGTTATAGATTTTTCATACCAACTAAGATGATCTAAAAAAATATTAGTTTTTAAACCTAAGCGGCACAATGGTACAACAGGTAGTGTTGGATCCTCACAGCTCCAGTATTTGTTCCTGAACTGCTCATATTATCTGTTTAGAGTTTCACCATGTTCATATACATTGGAATGATAATTGGTCATTGAAATGGTAGATGCTTAAACAAAAGCTATCTTAAATCAAACCCTGGCCTGAGGACAAGGGCTGTGCAGAGATGGAAAGTAACGAATTACATTTACTCGCGTTACTGTAATTGAGTAGTTTTTTTTTGTGTATTTCTACTTTTTAAAGT
>JAQQZT010000006.1:18433458-18443816 GCA_030068275.1 Clarias platycephalus | reverse complement strand
TCTGCTAATTCTACTAATAAGCTGAGTCTGAGAGTTTTATTTATTTGATAGTTTATTTCACATTTCTTGTTAGTAAATACAAATAAAAAGTGAACCTTGGTTTTTTTTTTTTTTTTTTACTGTTTTTATATAAAAAAAAATTATATAATTTTAATAGGAGGAGCCTGGAGGTATTATAGACTTTGCAAATTCAGTTTGCAGACATCCATTGTGTGTGTCCTCGGCAGTTTTTTCCTGAGACTTTTTAATATTGTCCATCCGGAATTATATCGTATGGACCAAAATTAAGAAATATATCGTGATATTAATTTTTGCCATATCATCCAGCCCTAGCTCCAAATATCTGTACATATACATGTTTTAAGCCCAAATTTATGGTGATCTATATACAGTACCACCACCATCATTAAGTTTGCTGACGACACCGTCGAGGTGGGCCTGATCTTTGATAACGACGAGACGGCCTACCTGGAGGAGGTTGGAAATCTGGAGAACTGATGCCAGAGGAACAATCTCCTCCTGAATGTTAGCAAGACAAAGGAGCTGATAGTAGACTTTAATACTAAGCAGGAGAGGAACTATCAGACAAGAGTCCAGTGGAGAGAGTGGACAGCTTCCGTTCCCTGAGAGCCAACACAGAGATACTGAGGAGGAGCTTCTTCCAGCAGGCTATACGAGCTCTCAATAACAACACCACATAGGACTAAACACTCACACGCATGCACATTTTGGACACAACAGGACTGCAAACTCCGTAAACTCCGTATACGTTCACACATAGAACATTTGCACATTTTTGCACACTTTTGAAGTACAGTATTGAGGTCAACAGCAGTCGTATAAGCATTTCACTTCATATCATACTGTGTATGACTGTGTAATATTTGAATTTGAATTGAATGCACCAATAAACTATAACATTAATACCCTTGACAGGGGAATTGAATAACATTGATTATCAGTTACATAAACTGGTGGCAGGATCACAAGAACCCAAGACTTATTTATGCCAGACTCATTTATGGGGCTTAGCAGGCAAAAAGTTTCCCCATCTTACCCCACCTTACAACTTACAGTACAGCACTTAAAGAATCTGCTGCTAATGTCCTTGTGCCAGGTACCACAGAACACTCTCAGAGGTCTTGTGGAGTCATGCCTCAAGGGGTCAGAGCAATCTGGTGACACAAGGAGAACCTAAAACCTAGGTGGTTTTAATGTTAATTGTTGTAATTGTATTGCTGTTGTTATGGTATTTCTCCATTAACTCGGTTAATTAAAATTAATGGTTTAATGCGATTAAAACATTTCTGATTTTGGTGTGTTTCACAGGCCAAGTGGGAAACCAGAGCCCGGGTGTATGTGTTTTTTTTTTTTTCTACACAGCTATCTCAGATAAATGATGTATATTTTCTTAGACAGCAAACTATTTTAGACTTAACAAATGAATACTGTATGTCTCTATGTTAATTAATCTAAAGCTAACACTTGTATATACAGTATAACCTGTTTATAGTAAAAAGTTGTACTTCAGTTATTTCTGATTCTGTGTGAGAAGTTATGGTAATTTATCATCACTCTGTAAACAGGGAAAAAATTAGATGTGATCAAATTTTATGTCATGAAAGACTTTACTGAGGTGTGCAAAAATAGTAACTGTACCAACTGTTTAAATAATGCTTTTAATGCTTTAAATAGCCTTTATTTAAACAAGCAACTCTTTGCACTATGTGCTCTAGGTAGCGCTTTTACTATACGATACTTGTACCTAGATACCTAGATACCTAGACCTAGTTAGAAGTTTTAAAGTGTCATGTTAAAGTTTTCATACCGTAAACGTTTCCACATTTTGTCACATTATAACCACAAACATAAATGTATTTTATTGGGACTTTATGTGATAGACCAATACAAAGTGGCACATCATTGTGAAGTGGAAGGAAAATTATAAAAGGTTTAAAAATTTTTTTTTTTTACAAATAAGTATCTGGAAAATGTGTGCATTTGTATTTATACCCCCATGAGTCAATACTTTGTAGAACCACCTTTCACTGCAATTACAGCTACAAGTATTTTGGGGTATGTCTCCACCAGCTTTGCACATCTACAGAGTGACATTGAGACAGAGTGCTCCGTGAGATGTTCAAAGCTTGGGATATTTTTTTAACCTAACAATGTTTTAAAGTCCTCCATAACTCATCTAATAAATCTATGATGGCTTCTCTTGATACAGTAGCTGTATTTATACTGAGATTAAATTATACACAGGTGGACTCTATTTACTAATTAGGTGAGTTTTGATGGCAATTGTGAGTTGGGGGTATCAGAGTAAATGGAGCTGAATACAATACAATTTGTAAAATATTATATAAACAATTTATCATTTTCTAATTTGTGTTGGTCTATCACATAAAATCCCATATACGTTTGTGGTTGTAACATGACAAAAAGTGGCAAGACACTGTATGAAAGAAAGAACAGTGTGCCAAATATGTACCAAACCGTGTCTTCAAAATCGAGGTACTGTATGTTCCAAACCATGAATTTCATGTGCCATGATGCACCACCCATTACGTCCCATATCCATTCATGTAATTTTTATAGTTTTAGAAATGTAGAAATGCCAGGTCTGTCACCATCATCTAATCATAATAAATCACAACTAAAAATGCACACAGGACTGCTTATTTATTTATAGATTTTGCTTGTACATAACTTACATTTGTTATTTTTTATTTTCACATATAAGCTTTACTGAGGAGTGTAACACTTGGTGTAGAACATTTTGAGGTGGTTGTGATCAGACAGCTTTACCCCACAGCACTGAGAGTTCTGGAGAGTTATCCTGCATTGCCCTGGTACACATGATCTCTGAATTCATAACCTCAGGTTGTGATCAGTGAAAAGGCAACAATTCCAGGGATTCTGAGCCAGGAAAAAATGAAGAGCTGAATAACCGAAGCAACACATTATTTGTAAGTTCATGGGTAGAATTTGTAGGGTTTTTTCTTCTTTTCTGAATCTCCTCGTTGGATTCGTTCATACATATTTTCTGTGTACCATTTTCTGTGATTTAATTTCTACAAAATGAACTAACTAAATCACCCTTGCCCATGAGACTGCATGCATTTGTATACTAAGGTCATGAATGGATTACAAAGAATTTAAATGTTTTAATCCTCCAGATTATTTTTGATAGGCATTCGTGGCTCAGTGGTGAGTTACTTGACAACCATGTGGAAGGAATGGGTTCCATAGTTCTTATTATACTTACATGTTTTTAAAGTTCTGCAATATCTCTAAATAAAGCCTTTAAACTCCCCCAAAGGATGAACCAAAGAATCCATCAGGAGTCTCAGCTTTCCCCTTTATGACCAGCTTGATAGATTTTTGTCTTTTTGCAATATTTTGGGTTTTACCATAAAAAAGTTTATTGATTATTATTATATTCTTTTTTTTATTAATTACATGACAATGAGAGGGAAGATTTCAGTTGGCAATTTAAAAGCTTTAACGGTTCTCAGAAGGGACAAAGATGCTAGATGGAATCTTTTTGGCATGTTTTTATGTGGACCAGTTGCCCACATGTATAAGCATGGGTTGTTTCCCCAAGAGGAATTCTGTTGTTTTGCTTGTTGTTGTTATTGTTTATAATGAAGCAAATTAAAAGCAAAATGTTTACTTTTGTTTCCTGAGGTTAATGTTAAGGTTAGATTTACAGAACCGTAAGTAAGTTATTAACTGTATTGATAATTATGTTAGTGGATGGTTCTTACAAGGATGGTGTGTGTGTGTGTGTGTGTGTGTGTGTGTGTGAGAGAGAGAGAGAGAGAGAGACTTTGTTAGCTCCGTACTGTATGCATGTGCTGGTGTGTGTGAGTGTACATAGAGTGTGTTGTGTGATTACACTAGAACGCAGCTGTATTTAACCCGTTGCGTCATGTGCTCTCTCTCTCCATCTCTCTCTCTCTCCATCTCTCTCCTCCAGCTGTTTGCCTCCTGTAAACTTTGATGCTTTATTCCTCCTCTACTCCTCCTGCATTCCTCTTTATTTTTAGGCTGTATGAAAGAACCCGTGATGCTCATTACGCACTAAGCTCCACGCTGACATTGTCTCCTCTCTGAACTTTTTGCGCGGGGTTTCCCCATCACTCCGGAGCCGGACAGCATGGCGGGAAGCGCACAGACCGAGCAGTCCTGGAACTCCAGCGGCGCGGGTCTGCTCGCGCGCACCCCCACTTCGGTAAGATCTCCTTCATATCTGAAAAAAACTTTAGCATTTAAGGAATCTTGTATTTGAGTGTGGCGTGAATAATTGTTCTCTGTAACTGCACGGCGAACACTTAATTATCTGAACAGTGTAAGATCTTAGAGAGAGAGAGAGAGAGAGAGAGAGCGTGCATGAATGAGCGTGGAGTTTGGGGCCAATCCTGCGGTTCGTCACGCGCTACAGATCAAACTCGCTCACATTGATAAGGTAGTGTTTATGCGGGTCATGTGCGCGCGCTTTCAATATCATGTGCAGGATTTGTTCAGTGTGATTTTATTGAGGGATGTAATAAATGTAATGATGTCATTGAGAAAAATGCGCATATGAGTAATAGTTTACATACAGAATACCAACAAGCTTTTTTCCCCCCTCTTGTAATACATTATTGAACATTACAAGACAAATTTTATGATTTTACAAAGGAAAATTTTATTAGAAATTTTATATCATTTGCTAAAAAAGACAATGAAAACATAATAATAATAATAATAATAATAATAATAATACATTATGTTATACATATAAAATATGTGCGCCAAAGAAGCTACTTCCGAAGTTTATACAACATGGTGGCCAATCTTGCTTTCATTTAAAAAAAAAAAAAATTAAATCAAGATATTAACTTCAGCCGTTTTGGGGAGATGATTTTATAGGTGCCCCAAAATGGCAATTTTTCAGGGTTATACTGACTCTATTCAAACAATAATACTTTTTGTTTTGGCTGAGATGTATCTGTTTTTATAAATTGTCATAAAAAAAAAATAGGATTCAGAAGGTAGCATATATAAAGAATTACACACAGCAGTTTTGGGGGTTTTACCATAAAAACGTTTATTGATTATTATTATATTCTTTTTTATTAATTACATGATAATGAGTGGGAAGATTTCTGTTGGCAATATAAAAGCTTTAACGGTTCGCAGAAGGGACAAAGATGCTAGATGGAATCTAGTAAATTTACTTTTGTACAGTAGTGTTGTAGAGAGATGATTTATCACATGCATCAAACCAATAAAAGAGCAATAGGGGAAAGCGTAAATGTCTTAATTTCTTTCAATTTTTCTAACTATGGGTAGGAAAAGTTCACAATATTATATTATTCTTCTGATTAACTTTCCATAGAAGGTAACTTTAAATTATTCAGATATCTTTAAATTATTCTATGACAGTGAGAGATTACTAAAAACAGGAATGATGTTATGTTGGAGAGTTGATTTCCACACAACATCCACAAAGTGCTGCATCTGGATTAATGAAGAAGCCCTTTCCGAGTTTAATTACTAAAACAAACAAACAAACAAACAAACAAACAAACAAACAAACAAACAAACATGATGAAGGGGAGCCCTAAAGTGAAATGTCTCAGTGGTTAGCAGCACTGTCAACTTGCGCTGTCCATCATTGGGGTTAAAATCTATGGAGTTTACATATTCTTCACTTGATTTTTGCTGATTCTTGCTAGGTTTCCCAGCATAGTCCAGTTTCCCCCACAGTCTATAGAATAAAGATTTGTTTCCACTCTGACAGCAGTGCATGAATGGGTGATCTTCTGCCCTGCAATCATTTGGCCCTCTATATGTTGCATTATTCCCTGAGTTCCCTTTGAATAGAATCCAGGCCCCCTGCGACTCCATGCTGTATATGTGTTATGGAAAATAAATGTATGAAAAACCTAGTGAATAAATTATAAATGGACAGTGTCTTTTAATTTCATGTGCCCAGAGGTTTAGCTGACTTCCCATGTTTACTGTGGTATTTTGCTGACAAATTAAAATGCTCAGTCCATATTAATCTGTACACTGTAGAACAGAGATCTATAGATTATACAGACTATGTTACATCAAGTGCTGAGAAAGAAAGGCAGTGGAGTCTTGATAAAAATGGGTTGAAAATATGCAATAGCAGCTATTTTCCCTGCAACCATAACCCGGCTGAACTCTACATTACACCTTTAGGCCATTGATATTTTAAGTTTTATTAACATACAATTTGGAGTATGTTGTTTTATTATACCACATTTTTTCCCAGTGATTACAATCTTGAAATTATTAATGAATGAAACAACACACATTTTAACAGGTCATAGTTCGATTTAATGTTGAGAGACAAGTTAGTTCCCAGTCTTATGTAGATTTTAGTTGCATGAAACAGTCATTCTCTCACCAGCCTCTCTCTGTTTCCTCTCTGTCACTGTCTTGTCTTCTGTCTCTCTCTCTCTCTCTCTCTCTCTCTCTCTCTCTCTCTCTCTCTCTTCTCCCCCTCCCAATTTCTTACCCCAAAAAATGCATCCTGTTATTTTACCAAGAAACCAGAAAGTGGAAAGTCCTCTTCACCAAAGACTTTCATAATAACTTGCTTTATCCATAATTTAGCCAAAAACAGATCTTAAACTAAGAACAAAAAAATACCCTGCTGGGAAAATCAATCATCAGCAGTGATTGGTCATTGAAAATATAGGTTTTTTGCAAGCATAAATCAATCAAATGTATCACTCTGGTAATGACAGACCAGTAACCAACTGGTCATTGGACACACAGTTTTTTTTTTTTTTTTTCAGAACTTTTTCCTTTGAAACTTTTTGTCCAAACAATTTCTACTATTTAAAAGAAATGCTTGACAGTTGTTACAAATAGTTGAAGAAAACCCATCATGGTTTTGTGGAAAAGGGGAGTACTGGCTCACAATAGGAGATACGAAGGTCAGCTGTATTTTACTTCATTTCCTTCCTAATAAATGTTTTTCAGGATCAATATGTTGTCATTATAGGCACATTTGTAAGCAGAAAAATTACATTTAGGTAATTTTTCTTGTGTCCTTGGCTTAGCAGATGAATTTTCCCAGTTGACCACTGCCATTTTGTCTAGTGGCTATTGATTAGGTGGCTTCATCTAAGGTTGATCATTGATTAGGTGGCTCCCACAGTGCTAGAACACCTGATTATCCAGATCGGTGCTCTAGTAGGATAACTAGAGTGCATGCATAAGAAAAGTTCTTGTTTGAACAATGCTGAACTGATTGTAGCACAGTCATGTGGTTGCCATGAGACATCATCACCAGAGGTGCTCAGAGGTGATTGCATAAAATTGATAGAATGACAGCACCAATGTCTCATTTTACCACAATTCTCCATCAACTTTCACACTGTGTGAACAAGGAGAGTCTACATACCAAAGTCTTGACTAAACATGAACATTTCACCTTTTAACCTCAAACACTTGAAGTTTATTCTAGTACATGGTACTAAAATAATGAACAGAATATTGTAATCAAAATGCTAACTCCATCCATACTAACTTGTGTGGTATTGAATTTTGGCTGTTGTGTTTGAAGTCTGCCCTTTTCTAAAATATCACTGACTTTTCAGTTTCTTCAAGTGTGAAAAGTTAAAGGCAATAATAATAATCATACTACTACTACTAATAATAATAATATAAAAAAAATATCAAAAGCCAGGCCTCCGAGTGGCGCAGTGGTAAAGTGCTCGCCCTATTATTCGGAGATCACTGGTCTGGTAACCAGGGTGATGTTGTAACCTCTCGCAGCCGGAGGTCTAGAGAGAGCTGATTGGCCGAGCTCTCTCAAAGGGGAGGCATTAATCACGGCTCTACAGCCAATCAGGGGCGTCTGTGAGCTCGCGCACACGGAGGGAGCGGATAGCGCTGTCCTCCGAGTGTGTTACGCCGCCCCTAACAGTGCGTAAGCGAGCAGTTTGAAAAGATGCGGTTGGCTGGCGTCACGTGGTTCGGAGGAAACACGTGATAGTCTTGGGCCCTCCAGACTGAGTAGCAGTAGTAGCCTTAATGTGGAGCCCCCTAGTGACAGGGAGGAATTGAACAGGACTAAATTAGGGAGAAAATCTGGGGGAAAAAATCCAAAAATAATAAAAAATATCTATACATAACCAAAGCCTAAAAAAAAGCTGATTTATTATATTACCTGTGCTGACACCTTTGAGAGACTGTCAGTGGTGTTACTGGCAGTCAGCAGTATTTGCTTCAAATGTTCATGTCAAGGGAGACGCGTACAGTGCAGTGCAAAAATCTATATTTTGCTTCCAAAGAGCCAGACTTTCTTGTATTTGAATGTAGTCATTAGGAATAGTTCTTCAGGTTTCATGAAGAACTTCCTCCAGGCTTCTTTATTTTCAATCCAGTCCCTGTACCTGACCAGTTTCAGAAGAATGTTTTTTTGTTTGTTAAGCCCCACAGTGACCTATGAATCATTCAAGCATAAAACAATCTAACTGAAGGCAGGAACCAGTGAGAAACAGATGTAGATGATGATGGAGGATCACTGCTGATGCTGAATGCTTGGAACAGATGAGAGGGGAAATGAGGTTCCTGCTGAGGTTCTTACATAAACACCCAATGTTTTTCATCATTATGCACTTTGTAGCCTGCCACAGTAAAACATTTGTTCCTATTTCTTTAATTTAAGCTATAGAATTTAATTTATTTTAATATGAAGAAAAGAATGGTACTTTTGCCCAGTGCTCTTCTATTCTTAAGCATTTGTATTAGGGTTTTTGTGTATAGTTGTGCCCTGAGGATAGTCTTGATTTAAGTTAATTATTACATGATTCTTCCCAAAATTTATGTGATACATTAATACCCTGATTTGAAAAAAGGAACCATCAACAATTATTTAGATTTGAGGGATTTTATATTTATCTATCTTTATTTTAGATCAGAGGTTCAGGTATGAGAATAACAAAAGTTTTATTATAGAATTATTACACGCCAGCTCAGAAATTTTGCACTGTTTTTTTTCTGGTGTGTTCAAACATCTTTAGTTGTTTTTATAGTGCACTTGGATAATAGCAAGACATGAAACAAGGAGCTCTATAATTTTTTCCCTTCAAGTTAAATCTCAGGAGTCTGATACAGTACATATGCCCATTGTAGAATAAAAATTTTTTTTTTCACTGAGCAGCAGGTATTTCTGACTGAACAATACAGTAAGTGATATAGAAAGGCAAGGCACTTAAAAGCGAGACAGAAGGGAAAAGATTTGTGTTATTAAGCCAAAGTTATAAGGACAATCAATGTCTGACTTCAGTCTGACAGAGAGAGAAAGTAGAGCTGGACAGAAAAGAAAACTAGTTGGACACGTGATCTCATAAATAAACTAAATAATAATGTAATTCTAATTACATTTATAAGTGTGTAGCAAAAATAAAAGGTATACTAAATGTAGGTACTTCCTAAAAGTCAGCTGCATCAAAAACTTCTAAATAATAAGAAAATTAGATTGTTGAGTCACGAAAAACCTGTAAAACCACTATTAAGGACCATTTTAGTTAAGCCAACATCAATATGCAAGTCTGCCAAACAGTAGGATTAGTACTGATAGCTGATTTGTCCTCATATTTCTTTGTATATGTAAAGATGCATTTGGACCCAGTTTGTTTCTGGCAGCATTGCTAAAAACAGAAGATTCAAACCTAAGCATTTCTTTGAGCAAATTAAATAATCACAGATATAACAATTTTATGCATAATGCATGCAACTACGATCAGGCACTCTCTTGGACTTGATCAGATCAGTTATACCCACAGGATTTAAATGGCTGGTTATAATTTAAGTTTTCAAGACATCTTTCTGTGAATAACTATCTGACATCTCTTACTGCAAGCACTGTAGCTAATCAGACATCTATCACAGTGACAATCATTACTCCGGCTTTGCTAAAAAGAACCCTTCACACACATTAAAATGATTGTTTTCACATTCATTTACATTTTTTAAAACAAGGTACCCTGAGCAAAGCACATTGGGTCATGTCACTGTGATGGCGGTCCACTCCAGTGCAGGTGCTTCTCACACATGCGTGCAAATTTTTGCTCTTAAATTTATTCCACACACGCAACTGAATAGTATTACACAAAACGAAAGATTTAAGTCAACAGTCCTTGTCCAAACTGTGCAGATTTTTAAGAAAAAAAGAATAATAAAAAAATAATAATAATAAAAAAAAATAATAATAATAAAATAATAAGTCAGTCAGTCATCTTTTATACCGCTTTATCCTGTATTCAGGGTCGCGGGGACCTGGAGCCTATCCCAGGAAACTTAGGGCACAAGGCGGGGTA
>JAQQZT010000006.1:18371142-18385785 GCA_030068275.1 Clarias platycephalus | reverse complement strand
CTAGTTTGAGATTTATATCTGCTCATCTTTTTTGAACTACGCTAGAATGCCTCATCCCACCCCCGCTGTTAAAAAAAAAAAAAATAAAAATAAAAAAAGTAACTCGGTAACTTTTACTCTGAGAATTTTTTATGAGCTACTTTTTACTTGAGTAGATTTTTATAATGGTAACTTTACTTGTAGTTAAGTAAAAATTCACTGAAGTAACAGTACTTGTACTTGAGTACAAAATTTTATTACTCTTTCCACCTCTGGTGTTAAATTTATGACTGGTCGTTTTACACTTTATTTGAATTTGGTTTGAAATACTACTGATGTACGTTAAGGTGTCCACAAGATGGCACTAGTCAAGCATTAGTTTGGGATAAAGCCATGCCCGCTCACCTTGTTGAGCGCGGCTCCACTGCGTACGCTACACTTTTTTAACACCCCGTGTCCCGTTTGGCCTTCCACACTCCCTCTGCCGTGCACTGATTGGAGGATTGCTCAGCGCCGAGCTGCACGAGCGGAATGTGTCTGACTCCGGTTACTACGAACATAAAAACAACGCTGGAGACTCCGAGCCCCGCTTTCACACCCACACGGACTGGATAAATCCGCTTTACGTTCATATTTCTGGACCTTTCTACGATATTTCGCATTGAAGCTACAGTCGCACAGTCATCCTGTACCTGTGTGTTTGCGGATGTGGGAAATGTTTAGTGTGAATTTTCTACATAGGTAAGTGGGGATTCCGTTTGTTTGTTTGTTTTTCTTTCGGGGTTTATTTGTTTATATTTAAAAAAAAATAATTATTTGTATATTATATATGTATAATGTACTCATGGTTACAATTCTACTATGACTTGAAATGGCGACTGTTTGCTTTAACTCGGTGTGCAGAGTTTAAAGGCATTTAAAGCCGATGCGCTCTACATTTAGTTGCATACTAGCTTCCTAAATAGACTAGTGTGCTGTAGGCTGTGTACTGTTGTACATCCACACTATTTAGTAGGCGAGTATGCGGACTGGCACGTAGCCTGTCTTCATTACTGCGATCATCCGAATTTCTTCAGTTGTGTTTGTGTGCGTGCGTGCGTGCGCGCGTGCGTGCGTTTGATCCATCACATACTACTAAGTTATAGCTTATGTGATTGTTATCTACACAAACTGGTTGTTTTTGTTTAATCTAGTGTTTTGATGCATCAGGATGTGTGTGTGTGTTGCAAGTTCCAACCTGCAACGTGGAAACATACCTTGTAGGCCCTGTGTGTGCTCCAACTAGACATACTCTTTCCTTGTAGAGAAAACATGGGCCTGAGCCTGCACTAGACACTGCTTTGCTTTGTTTAAAGGAGCATTTGTTCGTTTAAAAATTGTGCCAGGTTTTTATTTGTTTTTTTTATATATCCATATACATATGTGTGTGGAAGAGGCGGAGGTGATCAGGCCAACAAGTATCTGATATTAACACAGAAAATAACATCAAGAAAAGTAAAGTAAGACCTTGTTAAGTACATTATGTACATATATGCATAATGCAGATATTTTGTACATTCATGTGTATATATTTGATGACTGTACCGAATGTAATGCAAAAGTGATTAACTGATCTAGATGGTTGAAATTGCACATGTTGGTGGAGTAATTTGTTTAATTTGTATAGCGCAACTCTGGTCTTAGTAGTACATAGAAAGTCTCCATCACGAACCATGCATTTACACCATCGTCGAACCCGACTAGCGAATCCTCTTTGAATACCCCCTTTGTATCACGGCGTGGTTTGTCTTCAATGCTGGTTTCTTCTGATCTAAACTTCTGCACAAATGTTTCGCTTGTGATGGAGACCATGTTGAGTCGTACCTTCGTAATGAGGACGAGTTACTTATTTGAAGGAAAAAAAAGTAATGCCAACAGACTTTTGCATTACTTACAGTACAGCCCTCATATGTATATGTTGATGTAGAGTTTGATTCTGATCTCAGTATTTCTTTGCAAACTGTTTTAACAAACAAAAACATAACATGAAATCATGATCCTTTTTGTCATCATCTGGAAACCTACGAAAGAAAAGAAAGGAAAAAAAGTGGTTCTGTAAAAGTCTGCATGTACCAACATGGCCCTTATGGCATCACAATCCACCCTCATGTGTTTGTATGCTGCTGATTAGAAAGTGCAGTGTTGCTCTTTAAAGTGGTCAGCTTCAAGGGCTTCCTCACGTACAACGCGTATTCAGTAAATCTGTGTTCGTCTCAGTCCTGCCAAACATGAAAAGTGTGACCTGACTTCTGATTATTCCCAGTGGACATGTGTATATAAATAGTATTAGGGATAAAGTTCTCGAGAATCCAGGCCTCGTGTCATGGTTAGAGTGGTATCAGACTTCTCGCGCTCTGGGAAGAAGGAGAAAAAAAAACGCAGAGGGAAAATTAGAAGCTCTGAGTGGGCCGTGCTTGCACGCTGGCTTTACTAAAGAGGACGTTTTTGCCTCTTTTTCTTCTTTTTTTTTTTTTTTCCCTCCTTCTTTTAGTGCCAGGCTTCAGAAACACAAATGGGCAGAGACCTTAGTGTCTGTGGTTTGTTCTCCCTGTCTCAGTGCAGTGAGTATGAATAGACTCACAAGTAAACACTGGACATTTTAAGCGTCTTAGCTCACCAGGGTAGTTGTAAATGTATGTTGAATGATTTTTATGTCACGATTTATTTAATTTGCAGATTTGTAATGGTGCCTGAAGTAAGGTTTTAGACAGAAATGTAGCATGTCAGTTTTTCATATTGTGTTTGGACAATGGCTTTTCAACTCTCACCTCCGTGATGCGGCGTCCGTTTGAAGGTTTTATCACCGAAGTGCATGCGAGGTTCAGATTGTGTCACGCTGTCTGCCTTTCAAGTAATTATCATTGGGGACATCATTGTGTGTGAACAGAGTAGCAACTGTCTCAGAGTTGCCTGTGAATTCTTTCTTTATCCTCTGTTTCTTCCTTTTGATTTTAGATAAGGCCACAAAGTAAATAAATAACTAAATAAGTAAAAAAAAAATAATAATAATCCACGCTAAGATCTCATGAATGAATCCATCTTTTATAAAGGTTGGTTGTAACTTTCATCACTGAAATCAGGGGAGAAAATTCTATGCTTTTTTTTTTTTGTGAGCCACTGATTTAAATGACTGAAAGAGAGCAAAATTTTAGTTTGGGCGAGAATTTTGGACATTTCTTGTCTGTGATGTGAAACTGTTGCCTTGTGAAAATATTTTGTTCTCATAGCATTAAAATGAATAGTAGGAGTGTTGCAGCTGGTATAACTGAGGAACTGGTGGGTAGATTTCTCACGTCAACATTTCTCAATCTTTCAGACACATTTAAATTTGC
Organism: Clarias platycephalus; assembly: GCA_030068275.1. Lineage (NCBI taxonomy): Eukaryota > Metazoa > Chordata > Actinopteri > Siluriformes > Clariidae > Clarias > Clarias platycephalus. The sequence continues at coordinate 18,382,435 of JAQQZT010000006.1, read as the reverse complement.
CTTTGAGTATGTGTGGGAAGTTTAAACTCATAATTCTGTAGACGTTTGTTTGCATTGATTTGAAACTGATTTTTTCCAAAGACAACCTGCCAGTTTTCAAGACACGAATATGAAATGGTCTTGCCTGTTTGCCTCATTTTTAACAGCCGAGGCTCTTTTCCGACCCCTCAAGCTTTCACCAGGAAGAGTATAGTGCTGCTTTGGGGTTTGGGGGTGGGGGTGGGGGTGATCGGGGAAAGCACTAGAGTCGGGTTACTGCCTCAATCTATGTACCATGAGTCGAAGTACAGGAGAATGCAAAATGCTGCATTCTCAGCCTGTCTTCTTCCAGTTGATGAAGCTGTTTTAGCCAACTTACTTCAGTTAATCACTTGGCAACATTATCGTCAGTTGTAAGGTGTGTGTGTGTGTGTGTTCACAGCCCGCTTTCAGAGCTTTTCCTTTGTAATACAGCCCCTTGGCTGACATAAGACATGGTTTTGAAAAGCCAAAGGAGGGCTACGGTAACGGCAATGAATGTAGGCTGAAACAGTGTCTGGGGAGATCTTATCACCCGCCACGGCAATAGCCTACCTATTTACTTCCCTTTTTACTACAGAGCCAGGCATGCACTTCCTGGCTCTGCGACTTTTTTTCTCACTGAATGTTATCGACAGATCTTAATGAGCGCTCAGTCTACAAATGACTTGTGTGGGTCTGGCAACCGAAGAACTCGTCTTTTCAGGAGCTCTGAGGACAGAAGAGAAGGTTAAAAAAACAGAGAGGAAGAAGAAAAAAAAGACAGATTGTTGAATTCAATAGCATTACTTTTTTTTTTTTTTTTTGTGGTTTTGATTGAGATTATTCCCAGAATAGTAAGACTAGTCTTACACACTGTTACTTTCATTCCCTCAATTGCCTGGTTGATGTCATGGTTTAGTCCAGGTATTCGATTTCCTGTACTTGTCTTTTTCTCTTTCTCTTGCTAAGTGTTTTTAACGGTCTTTCTATTGACATGGGAGCTATCAACTATCACACAATAAGCTAATTCTTATTCAGCTTTCACTTTGTGTTTTCATCAGACTAAGTCCCTCTGTTCATGGCCACTAAAGCACATTTCGGACACGAGTCCTAGTTTTGACAGCTATTTTTTGTGAACAAACGTGTTTGGTTGATTAATGGAAGCTGAAATGTGTAAAAGTACACACACTTGTTCGGAGCCATGCTTGGACCCTAACATCTACCCTCCTGGTCTAGCCTACACACAAGCCATACAGGACAAGTGTTGATAGTTGCGCTCCATCTAAAGTGGCTTACAGGTGGTCTGTTTCCTTATGAAACCCGTTAACTGCAATCCGATTGAAATGCCTGTTCTACCTTAGCAAATCTAAAATCTTTCCGTAATGCGTTTTCTGGTGTCAGATTCCAGGTTGCTTATTGTATTGCAGTGTATCTGGCATGAAGCATTGCTTGTTTACCTTGTAGTAGAATTCAACCAAGCAGCAGGAAATCATCATGTATATAAAGCTTAAAAGCTTATGAAGGTGCCAGAAGATACCTGAGGGAGGTTTGTTCTTGGGATTAAAACCCCTCAAACCTGAAGCAGATATTTAAGTTTGTTTGCAGAGTAAATAGTTTAAAAGTCTTCATTTCTTCCAAATTAAATTAGTGAAGACCCAACAGTTTGTAATAGTATGCGTTTTACTACACTGACATAATGTCAGCCTGGTCTATTTAATTTGACACAAGTCGTGGTTTAACAATAGGACATTGTCACAAGGCAGCTTAACAAAGTTCCAGATGTAGATTAGGATTGCCAGTGAAAAGACCAGAGACTGCAGAGTCAGTGATAATTGTTGACACACTGAACATGTGTGTTGTTTGTCTGGCACTGGGAATCCATATGGTCGCTGCTTGTTTTATTGTAAATGGTAATAAATAGGCCATAGTCACATTTGGCTGTTATATATCAAAGGATTTTTTTTTCTTCTTCTTTCCAAAACAGTACCTTCTGTATAGGAAATAGCAATAAAAGCCACTTTGACTTGTAATAACAGACGGTACTGTGATGTGCTTAAGCATTAAAAAAAAAAAAAACACTTAGAAAGGATGATAACTGACCACTCGTGTCATTCTGTTAGTATTAATCTCAGAAAGCGCCGCATGTTGTGCACGGTCGATTCACTAATCCATTTGCTATTCTATTTCTTTCCATTATAAAATGAACGAGAAGCACATCTGCTTTCGGTTCCAGTGTGAACAAATTTATTTATTTATTTATTTTTATCTAGGCATGCTCACTGTGGATTAGCTGCAAGCCTGAAATCTATACTGTATTTATTTACCAAATGTATTTTGAGTTTTATTTAATTTTTTTTTTTTTAAGCCAAGCTTTTCTGTGTTGGCTTTTTGTATTATTATTTTCGATTTGCCTCACAGTACATATGTGGATCGATGGCGGTTTAGCCGGCATTCATCCTGGCTGTGAAGCCAGCTAAGTTAGATGGTTATCTACGTAAATGTGCTGTATGTAAGCGAAGTGTCTCACCAGGATGTCGTTAATGGTGTGTACACCGGGTGTAGCGAGTATACGGTGTAATTTACTGTACTTTTACTCAACTGTCAGCTTCTGTGAATCCAGTACTATGGATGCCATGTTGGTCCCCTTAGGCACATTTATTTAGCAGAGTGGCCTTTGACAGTCTGCTCTTTAAATTAATGGATAAAAGGATAATTCTGAGACAAATTAGCTCATGGAGAAGCAAAATGCTAATAACCACCTTTGGCACCTTTTTGTTAAAACATCAAACCTTTGACTCATCATTTTAAGGGCTGATATTTGACATTTCTTCCTTAATGACTCTGAGAATATGAATATGTACTAGGCTTAAGATAGTAAACTAGCATTACTCTGATAAAGGAAGAGTAAAAGGTTCATTATTAACACCTTTTATCAGCATCCCTGCTTTATCTCTTAAGACCCCGGCATTTTTATGTATATAGCGTTTTATGAGACAGTTCTAGGCCAAAAAGCCTTGAAATCTTTACCTTAAATAATTTAGATAAAGTTTGTGTCTTTTATGACCGTTTAAAACCAATAAGAATAAAAATCAACTCTGCTTGTTTAGCGGGAAATTTTTTTGGGGAAAAGCTCAAGTACAAAAATATATAAGGGTCTTGCTGTTACAGGACAATATTCTATGTAACAGTGACGTGATATGATGCAGAGTGACTTTTGGCCCCTCAAAGTGGTTTATATATTTTTTTACAACTTGGGGTGTTGTAGCATCTCTACGCAGTTGTTCACTCTCTTGAAGTTTGTCAGGTTAAAGATCAGACCCAAAAATGAAAAACTGCACAGCTGTAATATAAAAATAAAGGTCTCACTATGGAGAAACATCACCATATCAGTGATCCGTGTCCACAGTACGAAACCTTGTGTAGGAGTTACTATAGAAACAGTGATTGTGTTATTTTTATGGCAATGGGTTCATTCTATCATTTAATGTTAAAGCCGGGACTGTTCTCTGATCTGCTACTCATCCATGCTGTCTAATTTGAGAATAAGCAGGTATGTGGTGTAACAGCTCATTAATAACACTGGACAGTATCATCTTTCTTAATCTTCCCTCTTTGTTAAAGATGCAAGACGTCTTTTCTAGTGGTGCGTAATGGAAATCCTGTTTCATACAGGATGGGATGTCGGTGGCCTCCCACCAGTTTATCTGCGTTTCCATACCGAGAGCTCCCGTATAAGCCACACTAGCCTTCTCATTTCATGGGCTTTTCAATTAGAAATGGTCGATCGTCCACTTTGATCGTATTTAAGCTGACGGCTTTACTAAACCCGTCAGCATTAACGGTACTGAGGACATCTTCAGACGTTTGACTCGTCGGTCATCTTCCGCCCTAATTTATAATCATTTAAAAAAAAAACGATAATGTTCAGGCTGCAGTTATTTATATAAACGCTGTTGTCCTTTAGTTGATATGATGAATCACGCTAGCACTCAAACTTTTCGGAGGCTTTTAAGGCAGTAAATGCGTTGGCGTTTATTTATAATCCTCCAGTTTTCATCACGTGTGGTAGGAGTGAATATTTGCGAAGTTTGTTTAGAAATAATTATGACGGAGATGCGTGCTGCTCAGTAAAAATTTTTACTTATTTTAAGTGAGTTTGTATCGCTGCCCTTAGTTTATAAGGGAGAGAATTTATGTTATAAGGAAAAGGCTACATTTAATTACTAAATCAATTCAGTTTGTGAAGCAACAAACCTTTTTTTTTATTTTATTTTTTCAAAGGTTCATGGTTTTAAAGTACTTACAGAATCGCTATACAAAATGAATCGGCACCTAGGTATCGAATTATCATATGAGGTGGTGACTGGTGATTCCCATCCATATGGTAAAGTACAGTCACTGCTGTGTGTGTGTGTGTGTGTGGGCACAAGCTTCATGGTAGAATGACACATTAGACAACTAAAAATACTAATGGAACGTAGAACATTTTCTGCTGGGTGGCCTGATGATTGAAGTAAATGGAGGGAAAAAAAAAACTATGCAAAATTCCACGTGAGCATGTGCAGCCTGGTTTCAGAGAGGTTTGGAAAACTGGCTGCCGTCCTCGTCTTGGCTGAGGACAGAAGTGTCAAATCCTAATGCACGTCCAGTGTCTGGTTGATTTTGTGAGGAATTAAAAAGCGGCTTGGCACGAACGCAAATATTAATGTTGCAGTGAAGTTGTAAATTGCAGTTTTGATGAGCTCATTATACGCCTCACCAACCTGAATGGTCATAACAAAGCTCTTAAAATGCCCAGCAGCTTCTAGTCTGAATCCAAGCTGTGTATTTGTGCATCGACTGGGTGCAACTATGAGCACAGGCTCTTAACTCAATATTCTGTAAACTGAAACCTCTCTCTCGTGTTTCCCTGTCTATGTGGCTGAGCTCCAGCGTAAAATCAGAAACATCAGCAAATGCTGAAGGTGGATCATGAAACCTTTTGCTGGCTATTAGTGCTTGGTATTTTATTTCCAATGTACAAGGGCTCTTTAAGGTTATCTGTGTTTTACAAAAGTCATCACTTTTGGGGCCACCTTTTACACACATTTCTTTGCGGTTTGGTTTTTGCGTTTGTTTTATCTGCCTATTATACGTGTGTATAATATATTAGGATATAATATAAGTTCCACTACCCATTTTCTTAACTTTTTTGTATGTCTTTCTGAACCATCTTTGCAGTTCAATTGAGGGATTGTAGGTACGTCGGTGCCGCTGCTCCTTGAAAGTAGCCTGGAAATTCCCTCAACGTGGGACATCCTGTCCTTCAACACTCATGAATCTGGCCAGCCCCTGCACTCTTAAACATCATGCCTTGTTGCACTGGCTCCCTTCTCAGGTAAGATCTGTCATTTAAGAGAGGTGCTGCAGAATGTTGATCACTATGCGTTGCTTTTCCTCTTTAGAACAAACCAGTATGTGTAGTGTTAATACCAGAAAAATGCGTTAGTCTCTAAACTCAGTTTTCTGACATGTAACTGTGGCTCTCCTTTATTTGTTTCTTCCTTACATTTATGCTCCCCTGAGTGTGTTTTGACCCCTAACACTGTAGAAACAGACCTGAGCAATCAGCAGGTTTCCTGTCTCCTGATTATCTGAGCTTGATTGGTCTTGATTGATTCCACCTCACTATGCAACTTGACCCCGGACCCTACTCCTCTCCACTTCATTGCACATTAATGCCCCCCCCCGCCTCCCGTAATCATGTTAGGGGGGGGTGGGTGTTTACGCACGAGCAGAATTGCGCCACTCTGCTGAAAATGACTGCCAGTAAGTCCTACCAAATTGCCGACCTTAATTTTGATTGCTCCCCCCAAGTGAAAGTTTAAGTCTGGCTTAGAGAAGTGGATCAGTCAGGGCCGTTCGAGTGTGGTTTTAGCGAGCCAGGCAGCACAGCGATGTTTACACGCCACTGGTGAGATGGCGACCCGGGGGAGGGGCTGTTCCACTCAATTGCAGCCACATGTTTGCAAAGGATGTTGAGCTGAACGCGTCTGTGTGATCTGCCAGACTTTAAACAGGGTCCTCGCCTGTGGGCAGTTCAGAAGTTTTCCAGTGTGTTTCTCCAGCCTCGCCGTTACTGTGGTTGCAGCACAAACACCGCTGCCATGCCGCCTTACACTTCTGCGTTCATAAGCCGTAGACACATTTCCAGTCATTTCCACACACTCGTAAACTTTCTCATGCAGCTTTGAGTTCAAGTAGTTGCACAGACCACACACAGAAAGCTGAACTGGAGAAATTTGATCTACGTAGTTCATGGTTGGAGTCGATTCTCAGATTTATGTACACCTACGGGGGAAAATGTTTTTTATTTTTTTCCCCCCACTTAAAAATGTATCTATTTTTCTTTGCACAAGTTTTTGCTATCAAATAGTCACCAGCTCTGCCCACTGCATTTAAACATGAGCATGAAATCATGGAGGCAGCCGGAGTTTCAGTATAACTGTGCCCTTGGACGTAGGATCAAACAAAACCAGACGTCGTGTTTGTTCTTTGAAGACATTGTGGCGTGGAGGAGGCCGACGGCTTGAGAACGTGTGTAAAATCTGTACTTTTATAGATCCCCTCCCCCCCACTGCTTCAATTAGACAGCTTTGGCTTAAAGCCGTAAAATTGCAACTGCTTGTATTTTTGCAGCACTTTCTAAAAGGCTGCACACTTTTTTTTTTTATTATTATTATTATTATTTTTTTTTTTAACAACAACAAAAAAAAAATCAACAGTCTGTCACCTTTTTATTTATTTTTTTTAAGATTGAAAATATTTTAGGCTAAAAAAATTTATGAAAAAGTTAAATTCAGTTATTGGATATGCACCGTATATCATTTGCTAAACTTTTTTGCCATGGTGGACAAGCCGTGTGTTTAGTTTGAGAGATTTTTGGGTGTCAGTACCCCTGTGACTCCTACATCTTTCCTCATAAGTAAGGTGATTCCAGCGAATTAGACTCTTATAGACTTTTTACCATTTTCCCAACAAAACCATTGCATATTTATATTATACTTAAAACTAACTTAAATATGATGCAGTTTTTAGAATTTTTTTTACAAGTCGTACATCTGCCTGTGAGAGCACATTTTGCCATCCGAAACCAAATCCTCAGTGTCTGTCCATAGCACTGGGTAACAGTTCAGTGAGTATGAGTAATGAGTACTTCTTGCAGGGTTCCTGGTACGATCCTGATTGAGTTACTGATCATGTGTCTGTGGGGTTCCCTCATGTTCTCCAAATTTCTGCAAGGCTGGTTTTCGGTTTGATCATAGAGTTGTATTTGGGTATGATTGTAGAGCCCTGAATAGGATGAACACTGAAATGTGAATTAAATGAATCTATGTTGACATGCAATATGAGCATTATTTTTTTCTTTGTTACTTAATTTATAATATCTTTCTACTTTAATGATGTTTTAGTAATATTCTCGAAAGCTATCAAAGTGATTAAATCTTGCCATTCTTGATATAAGCATTTCGTGAATCCAAACCAGACATATTTTAGGCTCGGTGGTAAAGGCGTTGGACTCCAGCACTACAAAGTTGGCCACTGTTGGGCCCTTGAGCAAGGCCCCTAACCCTCAACTGCTAAGATGTGTAATAAAATAAAAATCTAAGTCGCTCCATGATGTTAACGGAAATGTTGCTGGAACAGAACAGATTTTTCACTCGTTCCGTTCACTCAAAAACGGGTAAAAATTTGTGACCAGCTCTGGACCTACCACCACACTGTCAAAGGGAAAAGGCCTCATACGAGCATCCTTTTACTTCCTGAATCCTGGTTGACCTTTACACAGTTGTATAAGAATGTCTGTCTGTTTTGCTCCTCAAAGCAGGAAAGGCATTGCAAGAAGGAAGGTTTGCTACACAAGATAAGGCCTCTTTATCGTTCGCCTCCCTTGGAATGCGAAGGCAGGTAATGGAGGGGGGGAAAAAAAAAACCTCTCCCCACAAGTGTCGGGCACAAGTGCCTTGTGAAAGCGAGTGGTCGAGAACGGCGGCACCAGATGAGCTCGTTTTCACAGGAAAAAGCAAAACAACTGCAAACCCCCCCCACCTACCCACACACCCCCAGCGATAAGAAAACAGATCTCCAACAGTAGCCCAGCATGTCTTCTCAGTCTGTATGGATAACAGAGGGGAGGGGAAGGCATGCTTTTAAACCACTGTGTGGCAGACATCTAGATTGTAAGCCCATGGAAGATTGGCTGTGCAGACAGTGTGGCAGCACAAATTCTGCAGTGTGTGAAAGTGATCTGTAAGAGAAGAACCTCCTCGTGAATCCATTAAGGCCTTTTTGCTTGCAGTGGCAGTCGCTCAGACTACCTGCATAAAGTTAAAAAAAAAAAAAAAATTGTGCCTTTAGTTAATATACAGTTCCATTCTGTCCCCCCACTTAAACACCACACTCAATTTTTGTTTTAGCATCTTTTAACAAGCCATATCGCACACGTTTCTTCATCTTCATGGGGAGTACATATGAATGAGGACGTTGTTTTCCCTTGAATGCTTTATCAGGACGGTTTTCGAAGGTTTGCATTCATTAGAATCAGTGACTTGGCAGGCAGGAATTCACTCTCGTTAAATGGGCCCACATTATGGAGGGTTGATCTTTCCCAGGTACAGAAAAGTGTGTTTTGAAGTAAAACAGACCGCTGGAGAGGAATGCCTTTGGTTATGGCGTATGAAGTCTTTAGAGATGTGGTGTTCCAGTAATGATAAACAGCTGATCAGGACAGTGAAACTCGCTTATGTTTCTGTTGTTGTTGTTGTTTTTTAATTAAAATCTAATGTTGTAATGTTTCCTCTGAACTTTTCAGTGTTTTGGGACATTATTTTCAATGGAACATTCAAATTATTTAGCAAATTTTAATTCTTTTTTTTTTTGCACAGATGACATGTTTTTTTGTTTGTTTGGCAGCTGTTTTGTACCAGTGTGGGGAAATTACACTGTAGAAATCAAGAGGTTGGTCTGCAGAACTGTGATATGGATGTTGGCCAGTCCCTTTCAACCATAAGCCTTTTAACCTTGTATGTGATCGTGTGTGTATATGTGTGTGATGACTTGAGCCGGGTCCAGACAGCACAGTTAAAAAATAAAAAATTATTATTTTTTTTTCTTGGAATGTGTCGGAGCATATGGGTCTTCTAAAGCTCTGCCTTATTTTCAGCTGCATGGACTAATTACAGGCCACCCTGACAATCTCCAGCCAGCCAATCCACAGTAGGCTTTGCACAGTTTTCCCAGGATCTTTTAGAGGTCAAACTGGAGCCGCAGGTCTCAGATATACTTTTGGGTTTTTTTTGCACGTTGTATTAGTGTTTTTACTTCAAGTGAAATCAGCATGATTATATCGACTGCTGTCACCTGCACAAGAAATTCCAGAGCGTGCACATCTTGGGGAGTTAGTCTAAAGGATGGACACTGTATGTCGGGCCTGGTCCTTAACCAGTCTGCTTTTTTGAAATGAGCGGCAATCTGGGAACAGTCTGCACAGTTTGAGATTTGTCTAGACTGTTGGACCAGACGACATTGGAACGTCTTCAAGAAACAGCAACGGCAAACTGGAAAAGGGCAAAAAAAAATAAAATTTTTAAAAAAAGGTCTCTGTGGGTTTTTATAAACTTTTTTTAATATACTTATAAAATTCGCTGATGGTTTATATATATTTTTTTTAATTTTTTTTTTTAATTGGAGCGCAAATGTTTAACAAGACATTTTATTTCCTCCTGGAGATTGTTTTGCTTTTCATTCTCGCCAACCAGAGGGAAAACAGACAAAAATGAAATATTACACACATACATACATACATATATATATATATATATATATATACACACACACACGTATGACAATACGTAGACTTCTTTATGCAGCTCTTCCAAACAACTTGTTTGTCTGATCTATAGTAGTTTTTCTGCCTCAAGAATCAAGTCATGTGTGCCATTTTTAGACCGTGACTTACCTGGGGTCCATCACTGTCTCTGTCTTGTGGTGATGGACATGAGAGAAATTTTTGATGTGTGCAGCCATGGGAAAATGGAGCATGGGGGGAAAGTGATTTCCTAGCTGTAAACCTTGTACTGTGTTTAATTTTTACTACATCTGCTTCTATTCTAATCCGTGCTGCAGTGCATGATTGTTTTTGCCATGCCTTGTCAGAGGAGACTATTAGTTTTTCCTGTTTGACTGGGAACTTTAAAAATCATTTTTGTATGTTTCGAGTTATCTTTAGTGACCTCTTAAAAGGTGCCAATAATTCTGCAATTCACTAATACACTACACCTAATGTGACTCAATGTTTGTAAAATAAACGATCCCAGTTTAATATTCAGGTGGTTCCCCCGTTCCTCGTCGCAGTGCGATCTGTCTCTTTAGAGATGTACAAACATTTGATAAGTCTCAAACGTAAGCCAAAGACATGCTGTGGATGTGAAAGAGCCAGCGTGTCGCCAGCAGCCGAACATGACTGAGGTTTTGGAGGGACTACAACCAGTAAGAAATGATAGATGGAGGGGGGAGAGGAGGAGGAGGAAAAGGAGGAGTATAGCAAGAGGGCTGGAAGAGGGAGTGCTCATTATTCTTATGCTAATCCAGCCTGGAATGAGGCACAGGAGCAGCCAAGCAAACAATGTGAGTGGAGCCGGGAAGTCTGCTCTTCCCCAAGCCTTGAGAGGCAACCGAGGCACTGCACTGCCTCCAAGGGGGGGCCCCAAGAGGGAACACACATGCCAACACACAGGCCATATATGCCATGTTTACTCTCACATTCCACCAGTTATGAGGCAGGCAGCAAAGCCAGATGCTTTGGTAAGTGTGTCTGTGTAGGTATAGGTGTTAAGACTTTCTATTAGTATTCATTAGACATGATCAGGGAAAGTTGGACATAACATCATGTTCATTTAGACTTGTTTTGTCATGTTACAAATACAGATAGCACACTGTAAAAGATATCCTTTCAGACTGGCACATGAAGATGGTATGTTTTATTCACATCTGAAAGGACATTACAAATACAAGGGATTTGAAATAAGTAATATAGAGATGGGGGAATATATTGCATGTACCGTACATTAAAACACATGATTAATTTGCATTAGTCAAATCCCCTTTCCCATATTGGGTTTCTATATGGCTACGTTCACAATACCAGCCTCATTGGTCAAATCAGATTATTATTATTTATATATAGGGGTGGGCGATATACCGGTATACACGGTTAACCGGTAGAAATTTGTCAACCGGTAGAGATTTTGGTCTA
>JAQQZT010000006.1:18352613-18362799 GCA_030068275.1 Clarias platycephalus | reverse complement strand
ATTAGGGCCCCCCCTCCCCCCCTCCCCCCCCCCCCCCCCCAACTCCTCCATCCCTTATTCCGGTAATTCCGCGAGGGGGAAACGTGTGGCTGTGATTTATGGGGTGATTTCATACTTCTCTCATCTTCTGTCCATCTTCAGTGTTGAGGTGTGTGTGGCGCTGAAGCAGGATTCTAGGGGTGGAATGTGTCGATTGCGTAAACGTTAGCGTGGGCTTATTTTGATGGAGATGAGGCCTCCAGAAGGCCTGCCTGGACCTGCAGGCTGAGGAACAGCACCGTGACTTTAAGAGGAACCACAGCTAACAACACAGGAGCCTTTGTGCTTGGGGAGTAGGCACACTGCTTGTCTAAGACAGACACACACACTCGCACAGAGAGGGATCCGGTTACAGTTTTCAGACATCCATGACGCTGCCTTCCCTCTGTCCCTGCTTCAATCTTTATCTTTGTCTCTTACTCACAGTCTGAAAGTCTGTTTTGGTCATGGTGTACCGCCTGCCATGTATTCGATAAAGATTTTCTGTGCCGTAACTGAATATACGCTGCGCTATCGGAGAGAAAAAAAAAATCTGTTGCTGGTGAGTTGTGTAGAGGAAAATGTAGATTGGAAGCTAAGGACATTAGCATCCTCATTAACTACCAGTTCTTTTATACAGTCTGTATTATCTTTTAGCTAAAGTTTTGCCACCCCATTTTTAAAAAAGATCTTACAAAAGAAGTGTTGCGTATATTTGTGATAGTTTCCCCGAAGAGGCGCCTTAATCAGTAATGAGTCAGCTTGGATTCTTGTAGTTGGGTAAGACGAGTCAGTCAGTAAATCTACCAGAACAATCCATTCTGCTTGTTTAGTCTGAAGGTTAATCGTAGCATTCACTTGGAATCACTATGAACCGTGCATAAATATAAGCACAAACCCTGTTACACAATCATCAGACAAAATAAAGAGCTGCATTCTCAAATATAGTAAACATGACAAGCCTGATTTTTTTTTTTGTTTTTTTTTTTTTTTTTTTTTTTTGGTGGGGGTGGGGAGGTTGGTGTCATCATTCAAACAGCTAGATAGTGTAGTGGATATAAGTACACACCAGTGTTTATTTGAATTATACAAGAGCTAAGCAAAATTTGGACACATGTTCTTATTAAAATCCACTATAGGTACATAAATATGCCTCTTTTTTTTTTTTTTTTTTTTTTTTTTAGTAAATGTGCGATTCCATTTAACATGGTATCCTTCAAAAACAGTCAATCTGGTAAACCTGTCAACATTATATTCATAATAATTTTGTTACTGATTGGTTAATAATTAGCTCGCTGGCTTGTAAACTAACTAACTAAATTTTATTTGCTACAAATTGAATGTTTTTTTTTTGTTGTTGTTTTTTTTTTCTCCCCCCCTCCCCAGCGGTCTTGATTTACTTCTCACCCTCAACAGTTTATTTAACAAAAGTCAATCCTGTCAGAATGTCCCAAAACAACCCCAGTTTTATTTGTTACCACATAGTCTACATACCAAGCAGATTCTCTGGATAACACGCATCATCCACTGATAGTCTGCATATCAGATCCGTCTCTGATGAACCAGAGTTCATATTTAAGAATTTAGTGTTTCTAGGAAAGTTCTGGAACAGTTCTGGACAGTTCAGTAGCATATGAACAAGTTAACTATTCAAACATCTTTGAGTCAAGCATACTTTACTCCCAGATCTCCTTTCTTTTTGTATTCACAGTCCTTGTACATTAAACTTAAGAGTACAACATGTTCCTCTTTTCTTTTTTAACCGACAATTCATAGGTGGTCAGAATCCAGACTACGTGCTCCATGGCACGGGAGTGAAACATGGAGAGCCAAAAAAGTCTCTGGCAGAGGACGGCTCTACCGTGGCTCCAGAAGACGCCGCGCGATTCCTCAGCTGTTACTGCTCAGGTCACTGCCCAGAGGACGCCACTAACAACACCTGCGAGTGAGTCACCATCTCACCCCACCGGCCCTAAACTAACTATTGAGCTCTGTCATCCCTACATTTCAAAGCCATTACACATGGTAAGACCTGTGAGTAAGGGATCTGTGTGTGTATGTGTGATTAGGACCAATGGGCAGTGCTTTGCCATTATCGAGGAAGATGAGCATGGTGAAGCTGTCCTTACATCTGGCTGTATGAAATATGAAGGCTCCCACTTCCAGTGCAAGGTAAACCCTTTATTTAGATAATGTAGTGTTTCAACTGGAAAAACTGTTCATCTTACTCTAGAAATGAGTGTAATTTACTTCGGTCAGATTTTATTCAGTTCGTAATTTGCACCAAAGATGAATTTCTGAACATATGTACAATATATCATCCTGGTTTTTTTTGTTTGTTTGTTTGTTTGTTTTAAATAGCAATTCCTAAACCTTAATAAATAACTTGGTAGGTTTTGAATGTTGACGAGTGTTTATTTTGTGACAGGATTCTCCCAACTCTCAGACGAGGAGGACGATCGAGTGTTGTTCCACAGATTTCTGTAACAGAGACTTGCAGCCTACTCTTCCGCCTCCTGTTATCCAAGGTGAACTTGAGCTCAAAGCTCAAATAAGATTGATCCAACATAACTCCGATCAATACTTTATTGCTACCACGAGCTCAAGGCTCTTAGGAATTTACTACAGTTCACTTGGAACTAAACTTTCGTGAAACATAGTAATGACGAGTGACGATAAAAACTAAATAAAGCTATTCAGGGAGATGTAACACCATGTTTTTCAAAAGATATTTCTCAAATTAGTGGTTCCCCATATCTGTTAAGTTAGGATAGTCTGGTGATTGTGAAGGAACTAGCATATGATTTACATACGTTTTATTTCTTATGGAGTCATTCAGTATCAGAAGAACTGTGTAATGATTTGTAGAATTCTACAGAGCCATTGTTCATTTGTCACCTGTCCATAATACACTGAATTAAAAAAAATCCTCTGCAGACAGTAGTAAGTAATAATAGTAGTGTAATTTTCTTTCCCCTCCTTAAAATCTGTCTCTTAATCCAGACCCCTTGTTTATGAATGCTCACTGGCTGGCCTTCCTGATCTCTGTGACCGTGTGCTGCTTTACACTCATCGCGATTACTGTTGTGTGTTACTACAGGTAATACAGATTTGTTTTGCTGAATGATTTCCAACTTACTGAAAGTGAATAGACTCATCCACTGAAAAATTCACTTTACATGATAATGCTGAATTGTGATGCGATTGATTGTGTGTGTGTGTGTGTTCAGGTTTAAGTTGCAGACAGAAAGGAGACGCTACCAAAGAGACTTGGAGCAGGATGAGGCCTTCATTCCTGTTGGCGAGTCTCTCAAAGACCTGATCAGCCAGTCAAGCACTGGCTCAGGCTCAGGACTCCCTCTGCTGGTATTTAAAAAAATATTAACTTTCGGGGCTCCCTTTATTTTGCTTCAAGCCCCTTTGTTGCTCATGTTGTACACGTGTTTCTCATTATTTGAACATTTCATCAGACTGAAACAAAGGATATAGACATAAGAAACTTATTACACCAAAGTCCTGGTTTAATTGTTCAGACTCCATCTATGCTCTATTGTAGCACCTTTTGAAAATATAATTATGCAACTTAAAGAAGGGAAAACTTGCTAAAATTAAATTACACATGGAAATGGTATAATCTTGGCCTCCGGTCACACCTTACTTTTCTCTTTTTAATAAAACACATTGGTTACATGTCTACAGCCAAACATAATTAGGTAATTGAAAGTGTAGGAAATGAAAAATCTGCCATTAGTTTAGCTTATTAAAGGTGGCCTATTTAAAGGTGTGATATCAAGTTCTCCATTTTTTTTTTTTTTTTTTCCCCCCCCCCAGGTGCAGCGCACTATTGCTAAACAGATCCAGATGGTGCGTCAGATCGGGAAGGGGCGTTACGGCGAGGTGTGGCTTGGCCGCTGGAGAGGAGAGAAAGTGGCAGTAAAGGTGTTTTTCACTCGCGAGGAAACCAGCTGGTTCAGGGAGACGGAAATCTACCAGACTGTCCTGATGAGACACGAGAACATTCTTGGTATGTCACTCCCACAGTGTTTTCATCTGACCAGATAACTTGTGTAGATAACATTTAATTATCACGATAAGAATAAAAATATTTAATTAGTTCAGAAACAAAAACACTACCGGGTAAGGGGCCGAACAACTTTCCCTTTTGTGGGTATATTTGAATTACCTTTATAATTAATTAATTAATATTAATTTCTAACTTGTATATAGCTGCAGTCCAAAGTGGAACAGAATAACATTCCCCAAGGACCATGATGCTACATGAGACTACACATATGACTATAAAAGATATAAAGGAGTAGTCGTCGTGTAGATGTGTGCAAACAGCACAAGACACTATAATTACTACTAAATCATCATTGATGGTGATTTGATTATTATTATGAGGAATTGCTAGGTACTTTATATGCAAATCTTTTCCTTTTGTGTCAAATATGTTTTGTGGTGAAGCAGGAGATTAGCCAAACCTAAGAGCTAAGCTAAGCATAAACAGGTACTTGAAAGATCTTTGGGGTCGAACTCACTTACCATACTGCTCGGCTGCTCCACTCTCACCGAAAATAAATGGCAGACAATCGAACGTCTGTAAGGTTAAAAGCTTGTAATGTATACAAAAATCCATATTCTTTATTTAAATAGCTCTCATCAGTCAATGGGCCAAATTTACTCAAGGTCCAGATCTTACACATGAGCACCGAATAGCACTAAATTACAATAGATTTTCAGTTTTGTGGCCAAATATCTGCTCAGACTTCATTAAGTTCTCGCGTTTTTCAGGAATATCCTTCATGCTTGCCAGGGTATGTCTTAGTGTAGTCTTAAAAATAAAAACACCCCAATCCCAATAAAAAAATGTTACAATTATTTTGCAATAAGATTAAACTTACAAGATTACATTTGTGTTTAGAATTTGCAAATGTATATACAAAGTTAGCCAAAAAATGTATGATGATTAATAATATTGCTAATATTATATTAATATAATGTACATCATACTTTTTTTTTCTTTTCCTGAAATGTGGAAAAGTTTTTTTTTGTTTTTTTTTTGCCGACTCTGTATTTAGGTGCGTTGTGTTTATTGGCAGAACAAAATACCAAAAGCATAACGTAACGTTTATCAACATGTATCACTATACCAGTGTTGCTGCACTGATCATAATCAATCTGCTCTCTTCTGTCCAGGTTTCATTGCAGCTGACATTAAGGGCACAGGAGCCTTCACGCAGCTCTTCCTCATCACGGACTACCATGAGAACGGCTCTCTGTACGACTACCTGAAGTTCACCACCCTGGACACCCAGGCTCTGCTGAAGCTAGCCTACTCTGCAGCGTGCGGTCTGTGCCACCTCCATACCGAGATCTATGGCACTCAAGGCAAACCAGCTATCGCTCACCGAGACCTGAAGAGCAAGAACATCCTCATTAAGAAGAACGGCACATGCTGCATCGCTGATCTCGGTCTAGCTGTTAAGTACAACAGGTACTCTGACAATGCACATACATTAGCTGTCAAAAGTTTGCGTTTATTTTCTATATTCTAGAACAATACTGTGAAGGTCACATGTCATTACGTAATTAAGTAACAACAATACAAATGTCAGTTGTTATTTTAACAAATTCCTATTTGTAAAACCAAACAAGCACCATGATGAAACTGGCTCCCATGAAGACCATCCTAGGAAAGCAAGACCAAAACTTACATCTGCTGCAGAAGAGATGTTCATTTAGAGTTACCAGCCTCGAAAATCATCAATTAACAAACAGCACCTTAGATTTGAGTCATTATGAAGGCATTAGTATCACTGTAAGCTGTTTAAAGGAGATTATTGCATATTTTTGGATGCCTTTATTATTACTGTATAAGATTTGAAAGAAATAAAAATCAGGAATGTACATGGAGTTAGAAGGTGCTTGTTTTATACCCGCTGTTCAGTTTCTTGAATTCATACAATTTTACCCTGTTTCCCCTCAGTGACACTAATGAGGTGGACGTCCCTCTGAGTACGCGGATGGGAACACGGCGGTATATGGCTCCTGAGGTATTGGATGAGACGATGAATAAGAATCAGTTCCAGGCCTACATCATGGCAGACATCTACAGTTATGGCCTCGTGGTTTGGGAGATGGCCCGGAGATGTGTGACAGGAGGTCTGTTCTGCTGTATAACTGTTATCTTTACGCTCCTTAACGTGATCATCTACTATACCTAAATGATCCTGGCTTAAGATCATCCACAATTAGGTTCTGTTGTTTCTGCAGGCATTGTAGAAGAGTACCAGTTACCGTACTGGGACGCAGTTCCTTCAGATCCATCTTACGAGGACATGAGGGAAGTCGTATGTGTGAAGGGCATGCGACCTACAGTCTCTAATCGCTGGAACAGTGATGAGGTAATGTGTTCTATCTTTATTGTAAAAACATTTAAGTTCCAATGAACATAAGCATGGTTTTTACAAAGTCAATGTAATTATAATCATTGGTGTTTGTGTACTTCTGATTATTTCTTTAATTCAAGCAATATGTTATATGAGCTCTGTGATGTTACAAAATCTTGTGCATTACGCAGTACATAACATTATAGTGGGATTGGTGGGACACTGCACCTGGAAGTCTTTACTTACTAAATTATCAAAAAATTTGATAATTATATATTTTGACATATGGCCCTAAAGATTTAATAAATCCTTCAGGATATTACATCACATACAATTTCTTGATCTTGTTTATCGCTAGTAGAAGGCGGCTAGTTCAGTTACACAATTTTGGTCATATTAAGCTGTTTTGTATTTTACAAGGACATGTTTATTAACTCCATCTTTGTAGATTCTGGGCAGAGACAGAGATGCTGTGTTTTTTTCTGAGCTATTTTATAGGAAATAATATACTTAGTGATTCTTTAAGGCGTAATTTGGTGATGTGATCCTGCTTACTGAATTATTAATCTTTTTTGTTTTGTTTTTTTCCTCCCTCCTTCAGTGTCTCAGAGCCATGCTGAAGCTGATGTCCGAGTGCTGGGCCCATAACCCAGCCTCTCGCCTCACTGCTCTGAGAATAAAGAAAACACTTGCCAAAATGGTGGAATCCCAAGACATCAAAATCTGAAAACATATCTCACTACACTGGGTACTTCAGTGAAAATGTGAACTAATTTAAAACAGGAATTGTTGACGGAGTTCCCAAACCTAAATGTGAAGCGGAGTGCTTATGGAGCAGAGTGCTTCTCCTTCACCTAAATCCCTAAGTGTCCATGTAGCACCCTCTGCTGGACCAGGAGTGCCATGCCACCACTACAATGGAAAAAAAAAATAGACCTAGTGTGGGACTTTTCAAACCTAAACACTAATTCAAAGTGGAGGAATCAACCTGTAGCCCTACTTCAACCGTCCATCCTCTTTTACTTTAGACACTCTATTGGGAGAGATCTGCCAAATAATTTGCTTTCTGTGAAAGCTGTGTGTGGTGTGGCTAATGGCAGTGCATGTCGACGGAGTGAAGGCCTGAAGAACACTTCGGAGAAGGCTGATTCATTCATTGTATGGCATCTTCCTTCCATCCCAACATTATTTTAAATGATCTCTGATATTGTTATAGATAAGTATGTATTATTCATCAGTAATGTTATTGATATTTAAAAAAAATACTCATGAAGAATTTCTTATACATTTTTTTTTTATTTTAAAAATCTATCCAATTAATTTTGATGTGTTGTCAAATTATTTGAATGATGTAATCAGTCAGGAAAGAAATCCAACGATAGGGCCGTTTATTTGGTATAAGAGGTGTTGCCAAAACTAACTAGGAATGCATGGTTAATATGCAGGACTTACAAAGGATTACGAATGGCCTGGATACATGGGCATCAACAATGTCATCACAGATGGCACACACCGAAAGAATAAAATAATTTTACACTTTATAAATGGCAGGCAATGTCACCTCTCATCATCCACTACATTACATTTTACATTCATTACATTTCATCATGTTTGCCACTTTGGATAAAGTGACTTACAGTTGAGACAGAATACACCTGAGCAGTTTAGGGCCTCGTTCGCAGACCCAACGGTGGCAGCGCTGGTGTGAACCAAAGCCCTGACCACTAAGCCATCACTACTTTAAACCTGCCAATCAATCACATTAATGTTGCCATGATAGGATTCACATAGGATACAAGTTTACCTTTAAGAGTTTTCTATGTAATTTGATTGGTTACATATAGAATATCATAAATATCCATCAGGATTGAAGAATACAACTGCATGGGCTATTTATTGTAATCATGTCATGTTGTGGTAAGAAAAAAAATACTCATTTTACTAAAAGTGATTTACTCAATATTGTTACAGAGCAGCTTATCATTAGTTTAATGTCATGTTCTTACTGTATAGTTAAAACCAGTTTTGTAAAAAAAAAAAAAAGAAGTAAAAATTCCAGTACTTCTCTAAAAGAGTCCAACTTATTTCCTTGGTCACCTCTTAAAACTTATCTTTACAGCATTTGGCAGAGGCCCTTATCCAGAGGTACTTACTTTTATGTCATTGTATATCCAGAAGTGGAGGGCCTGACAGTGGTAGCTTGGTGGTGGTGGGGTCTAAACCCATGGTCTTCTGATCAACGATCCAATGTCATAACTGTTGAACTACCCCTGCTATGCTTGAACGCTATTTTTTTTTAAAAAATTTTATACAGAATATAATGATTCCTGTATTCCAAAAAAATGAAATCTACTTAAATGGGAGGGGGAAAAATGGCACTCATTGTGTTTGTTGACTGTGTGCCTATATTTAACCTGGAGATTTGAATTTAATGAAACTTGTTTATTAAAAGTGACCAGCTATTCCCACCAAAGTTCTTAGTACCATAAGAACACTCACAGTGTTGTGCATCTGAGATGGAAACGCAGTTTCTGGGAATGGTTTCCACACCACCGTGTCTGTGTGTTAATATGCATCAAAACATGGATGTTTTGTGGAATCAGTAATGCTCAGCATCTATCCAGTCAAAATCAGATCATCAGTGCATGCCCATTATTTTGTTTTTAAATAAATGTGTTGTAGCCAGTAGAAATTCATGTGCATCATTAACTGACTACAGAATCTTTTCTCCTCGTCTATGTCCAGTGTTCAAAAGAAGCTTGTGCAGAAAGTTTGTCTTTTGTGTGTTTGTTCTGTACAGCATCTGGGTTAAAGAAAAGGTGCCTTATGTTTACCATGAAAAGCTGTTCTGTACACAGAATTTGTCCAATGTATCAATTTTAAAGTAAATTGCAATATTTTAGTATGCAACCCCTTGTAATTCTTTGGACTGAAGAAGGCTGTGTTTCTTGATTTATGCCTATCAGAATATGATATTAAAGTGCAACATTAAGGAAATTACTAGTAAGGTAAGAGAATCATGGGCTCTTGTCCAGATCATCCCTAAATATAGACAAATTTGGTGGTTTTAGTATACACTACTTACAATAAATTAGGGATATTATTTACATGAGTGCTTTTCCTATTTGCTCTGAATTTGAATGTAATAAGTAAAAGTTCCCTTTGATATTACTAATAATGTATGAGAAGAAACACCATTTTCATTAGTTTAATATTTATTACCCCCAAAATTTAGACAATAACAGGGATAGCCCCAAAGAACAAAAATTGACAATGTCAGTAGCAGGTGTTTCCACCATTTACCGCAATGTCAGCTTGACAGCGACGTCTCATGCTCCTCACTAGCCTCATGATGTTCTGAGGCAATTCGTTCCACTCTTCCACAAGTGCTACACGCAGTTCTGCCAGGTCACGTGGGGGTGGGGTACGATCATCCAGTGTCTGCTTCAACTGGTCCCAGACGTGCTCTATGGGGTTCAGGTCAGGGGACATTGATGGTTATACCATATGAGGAACTCCAACTTCCTGAAGTCGAGCTGTGACAATTCTGCCACAATGTGGTGAAGCATTATCATCCATGAACAGAAAGTTGGGGGTGTGCTGGTGGAATTGGGGGATGATGATGGGTCCTATGATGTCTCTGAGATAAAAACGTGCAGTGACTGAGCCATGTACAATAACCAAATCTGTTTTGCGCTAACTGGTGATGCCTGCCCAGACTGTTGAACCTCCTCCACCAAAGCAAACCCTGGGGACCATGTTGACCTCAGCGTATC
>JAQQZT010000006.1:18341172-18352513 GCA_030068275.1 Clarias platycephalus | reverse complement strand
CGCCATGGCCAGGTGGCGCTGCTCGTCCGTTAAGTGACGTCGTGTGTTCATGGCTGTTTGAATGATGAACTTGGAATTACTTACTGACAATACCAGCTTTTTATAACCACAGAATGTTGAAATTGATGCCACATTGAAAATGGTTGTCTTTTGGGATTGGCCCCAATATAAGGCACACCTCATTTTGTGTTTTCCATCACCCCAATACAATTGCCTCCCTATCCCAAAAATGTCTGAAGTGAAACAAACACTGTATGTGTGACATCCACTATGACTTGCACTATATCCCTAACTTATTGTGAGTAGTGTATATATGTATAGGGTGACACAGAATAACAGGAATTTTTTTAATTTATTCGTACAGGAGGACGCCATCTAAAGGACGTAATTTTTTTAAAATGATAAATTCCATCAATGATTCGTTAATGGCAAGTTTTAGATTTCAATTACTATGAATAAAATGTATTTCGTTTGTCACTTCTAGTTTTATTGGATTGTAAAAAGGTTCCCGTTTTTTTTGTCACCCTGTACTTAAAAAAAAAAAAATGTAAAAAAAAAAAAAAAAAAAAAAAAAAGTGGATTGATGTTGAACCCAAGGTGTGTTCCATGGTGTCACCATGAAATAGTGGCACTGCAGTTAAAAGGTGTAGTTGGGTTTCGTTATTCAAAACACGTTAGGGTGGAAATATACTTGAGGCGTCTGATGGCTGCACCACATATCCCGTTTGTATAGTGCAAATATCCTTATATGTCCTCAGAAATTGATGCGAGGATGCCTACAATGTGCACTATGTGCAGTATGTAATTGATACGGGTGTTGTCAGACCGAACATCAAAAATGGCAGAAAGTTCCAAGGCAGAGTTGTGCAACCAGGTCCACCTGTATGATGTATTTTTACTGCTGCACAGTGACAAATTATAATTTTTTCTAATACACTTATTTCAAAACAGTTGGCAGGGGATGAGTACCATCTTAAATGTCAACAAATGTGCCCCCTACTGGAATCCTGCAGGAAGACATGTAGTATATAGTCAACTATACAAACAAATGTACTCAAGAGCAGCAAGTATATTTCTGCCCTTTGCTAAGAAACGCACAACTTTAAAATGCACTTAGAAAGAAGATTAAGCAAGGTAAACAGGAAGAGCATCATCAACTGCTATCAACTTATATGTTACATGGCAGACATCAGCTTTAAAATCCTTTTTTTAGGGAAAACCTGCTATACTTAGCTCTTGCATAGATTATTTCCTCTATTGAATTTTTAGATTTTAACTACGTTTTAGTGTAACAAAATACATCCAAAAGTCACCTTTCTGTTTTAACATTTCTGTTATTATATCGTGATAGCCATGTGCTTTTATTTAAAGTGTCATGACCCCTGTTTGTAACAGCAACACCACAGGAAGAAAAAAAAAAAAAAAAGCAGTATCTGTGTGTTTTTGCTGTTCTACAAATGTCCACAAGGGGGCGCTTGAAAACAAAGGTCTACAACTAGAAACAAGGAATGTGATCTTTGTCAGGTCTGCAGAGTGCATTTAAGGATAACCGGCAGTAACTCGAAGTTGCCTCTGCACTAAACAGAACCCTGACAATGTATGGGCGTTAGCCTCGCTTTGGACCAGAGTTCCATTCACACGCTCCAGTGTACCTTACCTGCTCCTGTCCCAGCTTGTGGGATGCTCCAGGAACAACCCCCTGCTTCAGCTGGGGCAGAAATGTCTTCGTCTAATGTCAGGCAAATGTCAGTGTGAGGTACATAACAGTTCTTTAAATCAATGTCATAATGAATGCCATGGGCGGAATATGTGTTGAAGATGGGCAGTATGGCAAAAATATATTGCAATACCATAAATAAAAATGAGAAATAGAAATACATTTCTATTTAACATTTTCACAAAGAATAAGGAGGGAAACTGAATTTGTGTAAACAGATTAATGTATATTTAAATACTTATTACAGTAAACATCTGTAGATTTTGAAAAGCACCAACTCATAATGAACAGAAAAATGTAACATTAATGTACAGATATTATTATAGGACCACGTCATCTAGGTCTAGTGTTCTTGTAAAAGTTGCTTAAAAGCCATTACTGCATTAAACTTGTAGATAGTTAGATCTTTTGTAGTCTTATATAGAACAACTTTTTACACCTTTACAGTATTCACAGTTTTGCATAACGTTTGCATAAATGTTATGTCATAAAAGCACCATGTTTCTAAACACACATTGTTTTTGTCGTCATCTCCCTGGTTCTTTGCATAACTGACTGCTTTCTAGTACAACCCATTTCACACGGTTAGGAATCACTGGAGGGGTACCACCCAAACAACTGCTTCTTTTTCCTGCCCTCCTACTAGTTTTAACATGTAGTGAAGTTATCAAACAACCCACTGTCTAAATGTGGCGTTAAAAACTTCATTCCAACAATAAGATGAATTCTACTGATGTATTGTTTATCCAGTATTTTAACTGACAAATCTAAAGTCTAGAAGATTTTTTGTTCCCCCATGATTTTATGTTGATCTAACAGAATATTTTGTGTTTATAGTCACCATTAACAGTCTTACTTTTCCCCAATGTTCCTTCTGCTGCGCTTGCTGCTTGTCTCTTCCATTCTCCTGACATTTGGTCTTTTCTTTCCCCTCCTCTCTTTTGTCCTCACCATGGTCTGCAGCTGGTCCAAGTCAACACCATCAGAGGAACTAGCCAGCTTTTCTGTATATCTGAATAAATTCCGGAAAGTTCTCAAATGATCCTCCAGAGTTTGTTGCAGGGTTCTAACATCTCTCTGCAGTTCCGCTACACTACCACTGGGGGCAGTAGTATGGTTGCATGGTTGCTGTTCCAGCATGCTTAGTCTGTTAGCGAGCTGCTCCACCTCCCTCCCAAGGCTCCAAAAGTCACTAACTGAATAGTCTTCATCGTCCTCCCTTTTGGTAACATCTGTTAAAGTGTCTGGATTATCTTCAGTATTGTTCTCCTGACCTTTTGCGAGGCTCCATTCTATGAACACCGCAGGGTCATCGTTGGACATTTGAGCTTTCTCTGTACTACTCTTCCTTAATGAGGTCAAGCGATTCTCATGACTATCGATCTTTTCCTGCATCAGATGCATTTTCTGTAGCAGTTCAGGAATAGCAAGCTCCTTCTGCTTGCTGTTGGACCAGCTTGAGAACTCCAAGACCTCATCTCCTAAAAGTACTTCAAGGACATCAGAGTGGCGGATGACATCCTTGAGTAAAGAAGTGAACACTGCGAAAAGATGTCTGATTTCAGCTTCCTTAGCAACAAATTGGTCTTTAAAACCAACAAACTCCTTCTGGCTGTCCAGGAGGGAGGATTTTAACTGGGCTATATTATCATCAAGAGTCTTTCTCTTGCCTTGCTCAAATGCTAATGATTCTCTTACGTTCCACAAGCCTTGATGGAGATCTTGAACTTCTGGTGCCCACTGGCTAAGCCCCCTCTTTGCTTCGACATCCTCCAGTGCATACCGGTTCTCTTTGGCAAAGTTTGTAACATTAGCCACCTCTGATTCCAACCTAACCAATGAATCGTTGATTTCTTTATAGTTACAAATCTCACTTGCATGTTCAATATTTTGAAGATGCTGATAAATATTGTCCACATCAAGCTGAATCTCTCGCAATTCTCTTCCCTGGGCACTGAGATCTGAAGTTTGATCGTTAATGATTTTCTGCATCGCCACTCTAGCTGCATCCACTTCAAGCTTGATCTGTGCCAGATTGACCTCTGTGCTGTGGCTGACATGCTCCAGGTTTTGACTTAAGTTCCTCAAGCCATGGTCCAGCTTCTGGACAATATTTACCAAATGTTTGGAGTTTTCAGTTAGGGGACTGAGCTCCATTGTGTTATTCAGCACCTTCATGTCCAGACTACTGATGGCTTCCCACACACTGGTCTCCAGTGGTGACTGGCTTCCACTGGCATTAGCCGAGACAGCAAGTCCTCCATGTGTTGTCTCCTGCAGCCTTTTATAATTAAGTCGAATTTCTTCCACGGACTTATTCATAGACTGTAAGCTCACCTAAGTGGCACAACAACAAACAAATGGAGACCCAAATACAGTCTAATATATTTTACGACAGTATTTCTTGAGTTTAATTTAGTATGAATTAAAGGCAATTTTAATAGTAGGTAATGATGTGTTACCTGCATTTCCTCATGACTCGTGTTGACATAGTGGTCAGTTTTGTTCTTCAGATCGGTCATGTTATGAAGCAGATGGTCTTGTTGCAATTGTACGGTTTGTTTGATCTCTTTCTGTTGTGAGTCCAATTCTTTAGATATCTTCTGCATCTGTTCAGTGCTGTCCTCTATGTATTTCTCAAATTTTTCTTCATGGACATGTCTGGCTTTGGAGATGCTCTCTTGCTCATGCCTCAGACTCTTCAGTTCTAGGGATAGACCTTCCACCTCTCTGGATAAATTCTCCAAAGTATGATTAAAGCCATCCAGCACTGGCTGAAGTTGGGTCATTACTGTTGCAAATATTTGTTGAAATGCCAAGAGGCTACTGGAATCGATGAAAGGCGGAGAAGACGAAGGTAGAATATTTCCCCCACTGCCTAGAAAAAAACACTGATGTCAGTAATCCTAGCCATTTCACCTTCTCATACTAGGATACATAGCCTCAGCAAGAACTTCAGCCACATCTGCGTCTGTGTGCAAATCATCTTACTACTTCTCAGTTTTTATGTTTACTCTTAGTCTCAGTTTCTACAGGGTGGGCCAAAAGTCCCGGATCTCTGGCCAAGTTTATTTAAAAATTTAAATGAAAGCAAATTCTCAAATTCATGGCACGTGTGTATTCTCCAAAACATTTAACATTTCAAGATGTATCAGAACTAATACATCTTGTTACATGCAGATGATTTTCTCCATGTGACGAGTTTTTGAGCCTATTCCCATCTCATGACAACTCACCTACCACCACCTCCAAAAAAAATATTTTTGAGTAGGGTTCGGTTTGGTTCTATACAATGTTCTCTTGTTAATTTCAAGCCATCTCAAGTTTGAAACAAAAACTTCAGCTGATGACTGAATAGTAAGGTTAAGTATAGCAACAAGTACAATTATAACCTACATCTAATTAACGTCCACACACGATTGGGATCAACTTAAACTGTGACTTTTGATTGTGCATAATAAAAGAACACAATTATGAGAGTAAAGACTACCTTTATTTCTTTATATAACCCTCTGCTACACTAATGCACTTATCCCAGCATTTCATTAGTCCTTGGATACTATCAAGGTAGACAGTTTTCTCAGTACGTCTGAAACGCTGGCCTCCCAGGAATTCCCTTAATGGCCCAAACATGCAGAAATAGTTTGGAGCGAGGTCAGGACTGTATGGGGGTGCCTCCAAGTGGTGTTCATGATTGACTTTGTTTACAGTTCCCATAGTCAGATGCGTCTCCTCCGCAAGATGGTGACAAGTTATCCAGTGACTTCCAAGGATCACGCATTCCACTCGCTGATTGTTTATGGGAACAACTGCAGTGAGCTCTGAGCCATTTCGGCTGCTATCATCATTCACCTACATAAAAACGTTTACAACATTCAAATGTTACTGCGTCCAAGAGTCTCATAATCGTACTGTACTTAAAGTTTTCTCTAAATGTCAATCGGTTTTACACCTTAATTCATGAGAAATTTAAGTCCTAGTTTGACTTGAACACCTCTCATATTAGGAGCTATTTTATTTATTTATTTATTTATTTATATGAAATCATTGTTGTACAAACTGTTTTAGCTTAAAAGTTAAATGCTGTCTGATTATTTGGATTTATGGAAATTATCGAGCCACCCTCTTCATTCCCCTGACTACAATTCCTTTCCTGTTTGAAGACACTTAGAAGTCCATTAGAGCGGCAGATAGTTTTTGGCCCTTTTTTTTTCTTTTTCTTTTTCTTCAAGATGTTAGAACCAGACGTCATTGGAAAAAGCAAACAAGGACTGTAGTGTGAGTGATTATGGGTTATGGGCCAAAAGTGAGATCATTCAGACCAAGACCCAATTCAAAATACTTGCCAGATTCAAAGTCATCAGTCTGTAAAACATGTGTTGGAGCTTTCTCTGGATGGTCTTGACTTGGCTGACTTTCTCCCATCAGACTCACTGTGGATAACAGAAAAGTGAATGAAAAGGTACATGAATAAATAATTAATTAAAGCATAATGCAGGGGTCCAATATCTTAACTGCAAAGCAGCAATGTGGCTGCATGTGGCATCCAAAAAGAACCTGCAAATGATTCCACGTGTTTAAACAGTCAGTGTTGTTCTTTAGACTATTAGATGTGGCTTCAGTTTGGCTGGAATGTAAACATGCTGGGATCTTGGACCTTAATCTCCTAATAAGATTTAAGACCTCTGACATAACATATCTTTTTAAAATTCAAAGAACTTTATTAATCCCAGAGGGAAATTGCTTAAATTTCTGGATTTCTGGAAGGAAATTGCTGGATTTACCCCTTATTTTATACCAAGACAAACCAATAATAAGTAGTGTGCTATTTAAATCATATGTTTGCAAAAACTCTGGATTCTATATCTGATGTGTGTGAATAAGTTCTAAATTCATGCTATATTCAACTGTCTATGCCAAATCTGGCTATTAGTATTTCATCCTGTAATTCTTATAAAATTGTCAGAAAAACAGACTTTTGTGAGACCATGGAGTACAGGTATAAGTATTACATTAGAGCCATGAAAATTATTAGATTTTATATACAGTAGTAAGGAATTTCCATAATAATCTTGATTTATATTCAATAACTCATTACTCCACATAATACCCTTTATTGTCTTGTGCAAACTGAAAAGCAGTGAGACATCATTTTTATAGTGAATCCCATAGTGTAAAATAAAGTGTAAGGTGATTGGGCGTGTATTAATGTCTACCTTTCTCCTGACAATTGCTGCCTCCATGGCCTGGGCAGCACTTCCACTGCAGTGCAGTAAGAGTTTTCTGCTTCTGTTTGTATGTAGGCTGTGCGGTGAGCTGGTACCTTAAGATCAGCATAAGACCAAAGTTTGAATCCCATGTAGAATAAAAAGAAAGACATTCAAACTTAAGTTTTCATACAAAGTTCCTGTGTAAAGTCCATTAGACTGTATGATGTACATATATTTATGTAAAAGACATTTCATTTTTTGTTTACTGTATCAGAATTTCATTGGGTCAAAGATTTACATAGACTTTATTAGGATATGATCGCATTATCTTTCAATTGTTTCCAATCCTGGTCTCACAATACAACAGATATGTCCTCTTCCTCCGGACAATATAATTGTGAATCTGTTAGGTTTGTGAGCCTTGATGCATTCAGTTCACAAATTTTGTATAAGATTCAGGTCATGGTTTTGTAATGGTTCCTCCAAAATGTTCATTTCGTGTATTTAAGCCATACTATATTGAAGATGTGCATAGTCCCAGCCGCAACCATTGCTGGCTGATGTTTTGAGGTGTTGCTTTAGTATTTATGTATAATCCTCCCTTTTTCAGGATGATCTATTTTGAGAAGTTCATCTTCTTCAAGTTTCTTTTCCAGCAAAACACCCAAAACATGATGCTGCCACTCCTATGCTTCAAACATACATATGGCTCATGGTTAAGGCCAAGTACTTTAATTTGTGTTCTCCAAAAAACAGGGCCTGTATTTTCTAAGCGTCTCAGAATCACTGCTAGGAATCACGCTCAGAGTTAATTTATGACTAAAAATACTCACACAAAATCCATTTTTGTCCAAATGATATCTTTTAATGAGCTCAGTGTTACCAAACCGTCTCTCCTCTGCAGATGTCTCTGCCTGAACGGCATTTCCTTGCAACTCCTAACCAGATATGACACCTTCGGAGCTCTCCTACATTTCATTTTTGGGGGTGGTGTGTGGGAGTTCCTACTGTATTTTTAAAATGTTAATAAAGTCTTAAAATAAGAGGCCAAAAATTCTCAGACTGTTGCAATTTTTAGTCCCACATTTTTTAGAGTAGAACCAAAATTGCGTCACTTTTTGGCCACTTAGGAGTGTTTTCTTCTCTGAGACACTTAGGAAATACAGGCCCAGGAGGTGTTCATCCTAGTGATCACTGGCCAACTTCATTTTGTCTATTTTATTGTGGTCATGGAGTAGAGGGTTCTTCCCTGCATGAAGTCTTTCAGGTTTGGATGATGTATAACTTGGTTTATAGTAAATATACTGAACGTGATTTGGGACCTGAGGCCACAAACTCCTTAACTCCTCCTCGTACAGACGAACATAACATTCGCAATTCGCATAAACATGAGAATTGAGTTCTTACACATTTTAATTAAGGGACTCACTTGAGTGTTTGGCAGTCAGGGTCACCATTGACACAGGGGTTGACTGACTTGACTATATGTTTCTCAGGATCACTGAACTCGGCCACGTTTACCAAACGCTGATGAACAAATGAACACCAGTTTCTGGATAGAGAGAACCAAAAAGGAAACAAAAGGAAGAAAGCTGGGTTAAATAAAGAAAAGATTAAAGCGAAAGCATAAAAGGAAGATGGGAACTGAGATATGACTTAGAGAAGATGAATGAATGCATTAAAGAGGCCCTGTTTCTTTTGGCTTTTTTTATGTTCTAAAAGAAAGGGTGTGACTCTTTCAAAAACTGAAAATAAGGGTTCTTTGTTCTATACCAGCATGTATGTAACTCCCTATATTCGCCAACGCACTTAACCCAGCATTTCACTATTGCTTGGATATCGAGGTGAAACATTTTCTCAGTATGCCAGAGACATGATCGAACTGTAATGCTGCTTCACATCTGAAAGTCTGGTCTCCCAGGAACTCCTCTCCTTTAGAAGTTCTAAGGTCTCCTTTAATGACCCAAACATGTGGAAATGGCTAGGAGTGAAGTCAAGACTGTGCAAGGGATGCAATAACTCGGTTATTGAAGTAACAAGGTAAGTTCCTGTAAAGTGCAGGCAGAGTACGTGAATGATTGTGTGTACAGTTCCCACAAACAGATGCTTCTTTCATATATGTTGACATATACAGTACAGTATGTTCTTGGGAACGTTTGTAGGAATAGATGCAGTGAGTTCTGAGTCACATCGGCCACTTCAAGGATCTACGACTTTCTTTAAAACATTTTCACCATGCAAGAGCCTCATCGCTATATTGTGCTTGAAGTCATCTGTAAATGTCAATTAGTTTTACGCCTTCATCCAAGTCCTGATTTGACTTGAACATACTCAGACTGCCCCACCCTCTCTGCACCCACTATTAAGGTAGTGCAAATTACTTAAAAAAAAAAATTAATAGCAGCAATGGCACATTAGAGCAGTGTTTAAATTATTGCAGTTTAGGTTTAAATGATCTGCACCCATTACACATTCATTGACTTATCATCTGTCATTATCAAATGATCATGTTGTTTGACTGTCCTGTCCTTTGTATGCTATACACTTTTATCTATTACAATTTGCTCTTGCCGCTATAGCTCTCATCTCATCTCTCTTTAATCTTCACTCTATCTTTCATCTCTTTTGGCTTTTATCAATTAATCTCTTTTTAAACACCTCTTTATTTCTCTCCGATACTCCTTTGTGAGTCATGTCTGCACTCTTAAACTGGTGGATGCTGGTACAGACTCATGCTATTCCTTTTTTCTCTCCCTGCTGCTGATTGGGTTACACTGAGGGTTTCCAGTCTAGAGGAACACCTGTGATCATGTTTACCGTTCACTGGCTGAGTGTGTGCGTGAGTGTGTGCATGAGTGTGCGTGTGTGATGACTCTAAAAGACGACAGCACATCAACATCAGCACATCATGATAAGACTTAAGACTTAAAAAAGACACAGCCCTATATACCAACTATTTGACAATATTTGAGAACTTTAAAATACAATACAGTGCAAAAGTCTTAGACATCATGTGTGTTTTAGTACAAATTTTGTTATAGATTTTTTTATTTTTATTTTAATGACTTTTTATTATATCATTGAGTCAATACAAAAACATTTCTGATTTTCAGACATCATTATTCCACCAAGAAAATTGAAGGTTAACTTTTGAAAGTGAAAAATATTTGTAAGCCAGATAAGAAAGAAGCATTATATAAGCGACAAAAAAAAAAGGAAGCTGCTGGGATTTGCGTGCAGAAAAGAAGCAGGTGCAACAGTCAGCGTCTTCAGAAGAACTGTGGGTGGTTCTGCAGAATGCTCAGTAAAATTAAGTAGATAATTTCCTTACAAAAAGAAAAAAAATTCCTTGACACTAAAGGGTGCTCAAAGCATTGTCACACAAAAAAACTGCTTTTAGCATCCTTACTCTACAGCATTTATTTGCATGCGCTTTTTTGACTTCTTTTTTTTAAAGTCTTTTGCACAGTACTGTACTTTCAATGCATAAACCCCAACAATTATGTACACAATATCTGCTTAGTGTAACTGATAGTGAAAATATTTAGACACTATCAATATATAAAATGAAAAGTGTCTGAATACCTAATACACTCACTGAGCACTTTTTTTTTTTTTTTTTAGGAATACCTGTACTAAATCATGTCTGCAGTTATCTAATTAGCCAATCATACAGATATATGCCAGGAGCTTTGGTAAAATTCACATTGACCAGACGAACAGGGAAAAATATAAAAAAATTTTGACCTTGGCATGATTGTTAGTGCCAGACAGGCTGGTTTGAGTTTATCTGTAACTTTTGACCTCCTAAGAGTCTTTAGAGTCTAATCAGAATTGCACCATGGAGAAAAAACATTCAGTAAGTAGTTATTTTGCAGACGGAAATACTTTTTTGATGAGGTCAATGGAGCATGGCCAGACGGGTTTGAGCTGTAAGTCAAAGAGCCACTCACAGCACATGAGAGAGATATATTACAACAGCAGGTTGCAAAACAAAAAGTTAAAGCTGCAGTGGGCACAGACTCACCAAAACCAGACAGTTGGAAACATACCCTAGTCTAATGAATCATGATCGCTGTTGAGACACACAGATGGTAGGGTGAGAAATTGGTGCCAACAGCATGAATCCATAAACCCAACCTGTCTTGTATTAATATTCCAAGCTGGTGGAGGTGTTATGGTGTATTGTGGGTTAGCTTGGCACTTGTTGGCACTTTTAATACCAATCATTGTACTGTATGTGCTGACCATGTGCATCCTTTCATGGCCACAATTACGTAATACAATTACATTCTATAGATTTTCCCATGTAGGCCAATCAATATTTTGGAACTGTGTGTGGAATTGTGTGTGTGTGTGTGTGTGTGTGTGTGTGTGTGTGTGTGTGTGTGTGTGTGTGTGTGTGTGTGTGTGT
>JAQQZT010000006.1:18329760-18339760 GCA_030068275.1 Clarias platycephalus | reverse complement strand
CCAGATATCTCTGATATCTGTACCTGTATGGAAAACAAAATGTATCATTTTTACTTAAGGAATTGAGAAGGACTGATGGTCTGGTCTGGTATTTAACTTTTTCCAAGTCTCAGTGCATCAATCTACTGTTTGTATTTAATTTGTCTTTTTAAAATTATTTTTATTTTTAAGGTGATAAATCAGATCTACTTACCCTCTGCGTGCAGGATGGTGTGAACTCTTTTCCAAAAAGGGCAAAGGGCTCTGAGGTGTCCCCAGCTGAGTATCCAGGTGTCCAGATCCACTGAGATGCTCATGATCAAGAGATACGGGAATGTCAGCTCTGCCCTTGAACCCTGCCTTTTCTTTTTTCTCTTCCTCTAGATCCCTGGCTCCCAGCTTACTGAAGCAGGATGAGCATAGCAGCATGGCCAACAGCAGCATGCTGAGTGCTGTGAAGTCCATCCTCCTGCCTCGTACATGAAAACACACAGGCAGCATCAGGAAAAAGGCACTGGAAATGTTTCTGCAGTATGTGGTTTGCTTCTGGGGAAAGACTGAAATGGTTTTTCCCTCTGTCTTTCTATCTGTGTGCTCTTCTCACTCAGAGCATTTTCATGAAACTTTCTTAGTCCCCACCCTCACTGCACCCACTTCCTGTCTCTCCTTCGCTCACCCCCACCTCTCTCTTGAGATTATCACGCCCTCAAAAAATCGAGGGAAAGGGGCTGCTGGCTTTAAAGGGTTAAAGGTGTTAAAGGAGCAATAAACCAAATGTATCCTGTGGTTGAGCTTGCACACACACATGTATGTTCCCTTATGCTTTCTAACTAGTAGAGTAACAGCTGAGTTTTGAATTAGAGTGTGTTTTGCATATTATTATTACAGACCCCAGAGATTTTATTTTTATCAGATGTCTTTTAACACAACGTTAACCAGAGGAAAAAAAGATAATGATAATAAAAAAAGAACCATTATACCAAAGCCTGGTTTCATGTCTCTGTCCTCAATTATAAATCAGTGTACTCACACACTGGAGGCCTTGTTCTCAGTGCTGACCCCAGACCCTTTTAGCAGACATCAGCTGCTCTTTCTCAAGCTGAAGAGACAATATCCCACCAACAAAGCAGCTGCGCAGGGCTCGCCCTGTTTGGAATAAAGGCAATCTCAGTGAGAAGGGTCCTATTGTGTGGATTAATTGAAGAAAGGCAGGCTTCAGTGTAGATCTACAGCCTGGTGCTCTTTAGAGCCGCGGGTTCAGTGTCCGTCTGACCGCTCGCTCATGGCTCAGCTGTGACAACAAATACGAGCTGCTGGCCTCTGAGCCTGTCAAAACTTCACTGATTCCTGCACACTGATCAAGAGCTTTCTGTCTGCTGAGCAGACCCTTAGTGACCTCATAATTCAGAACCATGGTTATCCTATTTTAGCCGTTATTTATGTTATATCTCTGGAATGGAAAACTCATTTCAGTTCTTCAAAATGCATTCAGTCGACCGGCCATTAAAGTTGATGTGTAACCAATTGCGGGACATTATTTGGAATGAAAACAAATGAAATGTGTCTTGAATATAGATACAGATAGGATGTATACTTTTTCATTTCCAAAAAGCCTACTTTTCATCCACTAGAGTCTAGAGGTGTTCATGACTCAGATCCGGCGAGTGGGAAGTTTGTACTTCAGACATGAAATGAAATAATTCGTTCATTTTCCCTATTCGTTTAGTCACTGCCTGTGCACAGTCACAGTGGTTCTGCTCACCAAAAAAATACCCTCTATTTACTCACGTCAACACCCACGTCAGTTTCAACTTTACTTCAACTTTCAATCAAAACTTCGACTTCCAGTGGTTCTACAGGCATCTGTGATTGGGAAGCCAGTAAATTATAGGCAATGATACGCAACCAATTTCCACTGTATTTTTACTTGTATTTAAAAAACATGTACAAAATTGGAAAGTCAGCACTCCCTTTCAATCACATTTGGCTACCATGTATCACTGCAAACGTGGTGGCACAAAAGGTTTGGTTTCTATCTTCTCTTACCAGAGAAACCCTTTCAGATTCATCTGGATGTACAAACAGCTTCATGATGCACTTTCACCAAAAAGACTCTTCCCAGATAGACAGAGATTCTTAATTAATTGTTTAGATTTAAAGTGTTATCAAAATGCCTTTCAGAGCATATAAATATATATTCAATCCTGTGTGCCTTTTATTTTTCAAAGTACTATATCAAATTACATTTTATGCACAAATATCGTACACAGTATGGCTAATAAATAGTCACCTTTTCATAAAGGTCAAATTATTCTTTGACTTAAAGGAAACACATGTGGTGGTTTGAAACAACTGGAATTGCAATGCATTATTAAAACCTGGTAGGATAGATCCTTGTTGAACTGTCACCTGCATGAAAGAAATGTGGTTGAAAAAATCATGATCAAAGATACTGATTGCACATCAGTAGAAATTACACCTATGTTTATTAGTGAACCTTGGAAATTAAGTATTTCCATACACAATGTGATGAGAACGCATAGGATTGGGACTAAACAGTTGTGTAGCCAAGGATAACTACTTGTTAGTGAGACTAATTAGCCAAAAATGCTTCAATTTGATAGATAGAATAAAGACTGAACTTTAGAGCAATGGAACAAGATCATGTGTTCTGATGAGTCTGGATTCATCCTATTTTAGAGGCAATGGGTGTGTCTGGGTATTGCATGGAAGGGAATTGCATGGAAGGAGGTTTCGATCTAAGGTTGTGTCTACTATTCAGATATGTAGGCTATAATCAAACTAAAGGTGCTTGAACAAAAATATTGATCTGTGTGCCTTTTTTGTCCAGGCACCTCCTCTTTTTTAAGAGGAGGAGAAAAAAATTGGACAGAACAGAAAGGATGTAATTTACAATATGGAACACACTTCACATAGATATATGTATGTGTGTTTAGTTGACAGTGAAAAGCGAGAGTTGTATGAGCTATTTACTCGTACATAAGCATATATTGCTAACAGTGCACTTGCTAGCAGTGTATTTCAGTCATGCAATGTTTGTTATGTCTGTTATATGGTTGTAGTCACTGCGAAAGGGAGCACAAACATGCTTCATGTTTTGTCTGCTTTACATGGCATCATTCTAATGATGTGTTTGATGCTATCCAACTCATGCCGTGTCTAGCGCTAATGATAGCCGGCTGGCCACATGGAAGTATAGCAATGATTCTGAAGAACGAGAGAGATCCCATCTGCTGTCATCAGGCCTTACTCCATCTTACAGGTCTCAAGAGACTGCCGCTGTCTTCGTCAAATCCACCCACTTTCCCATCACGGACCAATCAGCTTTGAGCACTAGGGTGGATGTTCAGCATTTCACAGCATACTGGATGAAAAAAAAATCTGCTGTGTAGTCATATCCTCTCCCAGCATACAAACAGAGTGATTCAGCTGTTTTTGGTGGTCAGGTTGTCTGCTATTAGGAAATTGGTCAGTTTCTTTGGCTTTAATCATTTGAGGACTTTCCTGAAGAATATTTTTCCTTTAAAGCTTTTTCATATACGTGATTAGAATTACTATTTGTTTGTGGGACAAAGAACCCTAAGTCACAGCATAGTTTCACTGTGTGAAGGAAAATCCCCAAGTAATATCAATTTTACTCTTAAGCTACTAAGAAGCAGATAGAAACTGCTGAGATGGTACGACACGGTACATAAAGCACAAATGATAGTCAACAAGAAATCACTTGGTTGCAATGTGATGGGGGAAAAATACAGTTCTGATTAGATGATGATAATGATGATGATGATAATGATGATGATGTTTTACATCTGTGATGTAAAAATGCTTATGGTCGGATGTGTGTATTTCATTCATGATCGATTTCTTTGACGTGTCTGTGTGTGCGTGTGCGTGTGTGGTGGGGGTAACGGGGAGGTGGCCTGTAGTTTCAGCCTGATTTAAATGCGCTGCAGCATCCAGCAGCTTCTGTTTCTCTGCACCGTCTCCTGGCGTGGCTTCTCGCTCTCCCTCACTCACGCACTCACTCACTCTCACGTGCTTGATTTACCAATCTCTACGTCAAAGGTGGCTCGGTGTGGTTCTGCTTGAGCACAGAATTGCTCCATAATCCTCTCTCTCTCTCTCTCTCTCTCTCTCTCTCTCTCTCTCTGTGCTGCTCCATTTACTCACTCTCACACACACACACTACCATAGGGAGCTGTCCCGATTTCCTCTGTTTCTCTCTGTCTCCTTCTCTCTCTGTTCCATCTTAGCCTCCGCTCCATACGCAGCGTCCAGGATGGATGTACTAATGAAGGGATTTTCCATGGCAAAAGAGGGAGTGGTTGCCGCTGCAGAGAAAACCAAAGCTGGGGTTGAAGAGGCGGCTCTCAAAACCAAAGAGGGCGTCATGTATGTAGGTAAGTGCCAGTGAGGGAGGGAGAGCAGAGCAGAGCTGGATGGTGTGTCTGCTGTAGGTGCAGCGCTGACACCGGTGATGATCTGCTTGTTATGTAAAAGAACCTAAGCAGAGGACCTAGACGTGGTCTCTGTGGATTTTAAGTGAATGTGATTAATGGCTCCATTCTGTAATTCCTGTGTGTCTGTGTGCATGAATGTCTATGACTGAGGTCTCATGGGGATGCTGTATGTGATAATGCACATTTATTTTCTGCGTTGGAAGGAATGAGAACGACAGATGAGCAATGCTACTGCAGAGCCAGTGCAGGGGAACAGAAAAGGACAAGTGGGGTTTTGGATGCAACCAAATGGAATGAACTGCAGATCAGGAAAATGAATGCATACAAACAATTAGACGTGGGAAACAATTATTCTGAAATCATTTTGACAAAAATGCAAAAATGTGCTAAAAAAAAAAAAAAAAGATGCAGTATTTTATATTGAAGGGTAGTATTTAACCTAAATATTCCCATAATAGTAGGTATTGTTTGGCTGTAAAGGTTTCATGATAACACTGTTCACTGGGACTTTGCAGAATGCATGTTCAGGTCAGTGAAAGATCAGCTGAGCACTGCTGCAGTCATCTCCCCTCCCCAACGCATGTGCATGTGTCTGTGTGTGTGTATGTGTGTGTATGAGAGACAGCGAGAGAGAGAGAGAGAGAGAGAGAGAGAGAGAGCATGCCTCTGCGGCAGCCTGCTTATGATCAGTAACTCCACCACCACCGAACGAGAAAATAAAGCTGGAATCAGGGACGTGTGGCAGGCATGCAGCTCCAGCTGTGTCCACATGTTCATTGGTCAGCTGATGTAATGTGTAACATTTTCAATGTGGTCACACTGCATGTTTTAAAAGTCAAACAAGATTAAGTGTAGATCGATGTCTCTGCTAAAGCAGCAAGAAGCAGCTCATATGCAATCGGTTAATTCCAGAATACGATATATTCCTACAGGTATATTTAAACGATAAGGGTTTATTGCTGATTCATTCCTCTCCTGTAATGAAATGAATTAATTCAATTCAATTTAATCAGTCATGTTTAGTGTTCTGCATCAGCATTAATGTCCTAACGCTGCAGTAAAGGACTGCGTGCTCTGTTTCTCCAGACTGCACCACTCATCTCACCAAGGTCATTCCTCCAAAGCTTGCTCTCATTTATTTATTATCTTATGCAATATTACTGAACATGCAGCCTGAGGTTAACGGATGAAAAAACAGTATACTGACTCATAGCAATACAACATTTATATTATTTATAGTATATATTCTTTGTAGTTATATACTATGGATCTGTATGATGTATAGCGCCATGACCAAGACGTCGAGTCACATTTATAGCTCTGCAGAGAATGTCTCAGTCTGATGCCTCACAAAAATGTCTCAGAACAGGACACTATGATTTAGTCACTGATGTGAACCGAAATGCATAGGGTTTAATTAACCCTGTGGGCCCCAAACTATTTATGGTGTGTTACTACCTTCATATTTTTTCCCGCAGTCTTTTATGTCTTTACATATTTCACATATATGTGGTGTCTTTTCTGAGACATGAGGCAAATAAACCTTTTCTGATTTAGTTTTAAAAAGTGTAGCACTAGTATACATTTGAGTCAGTCATATTAGTTTGTGGGTAACAAGTGATGACATGGAAACAAGTGATATGCGATAGTCTTTCTATGGAAAGATTGTTTAACGATTCATAGAATCTCACTATGTCTAACTGATTTTATACTGGTTAACTGGAAGCATTCCTCTGGTTTTAACAGGGTTTCAAAAAAGCACTTAAATAGACACTCTTCCCAAATTTTTATCCTATAGCATATGGGGGGGAAATGCAGGCTGGGGGAGAGGGTGATGCAGTTTTCAGGGATAACAGGAATAGAAACTGCAGATGATGCAGACATGCAGACGCTTGTCACAGTGGCTCGCTTAGGCAGCCAGAACCATGTGGCTTCCACTAAGCACTGAGTGTTCAGAACGAAAGAGAGATGGGTGGGGGTGTGGTGGGGGGTGCCAAAATATTTGGATGTAAGAAAAGATTTAAGAAGGACCTAGTAACAGATACTTCAGGCTTGAAACACACATGCTTCTTAAAGGTCACAGGTGAAGTCTATTGCACATGAACAAATACTGTAATGTGATTAGATAAACAGCTTACCGGCATAACATTAACATTAATATATATATTTTTTACAAATCTGGATCCTTTAGGCAATTTTCCTTCTGGTTCGTTTCTCTGTCTCTCTCTTCCTGTCTTGCTCTCGCTCACCATCCATCTCCATCTTTCTCCCTCCTCTCTCCTCACAACCATATTCTCAGCCTCCCTAGAGCCTGTTATATAACTGCCATTTAATCAGCAGGGAAGTATCTGAAAGCAGGCCTGTGGACAGTCATGAAACAAGCCGAATGCTTTTAGGTCTAGCCATTAACAGCAAACACACAATTTTTTTCGGATAGAATTTTGTAATCCTTCCAGGAAAAAAAGACTAAAATTAGGGTTGAGATTTCTTTACCCAACACACATTGTATATTGCAGGGGGGAAAATAGCTTGGTTTTCTCAAATGTGCAGTTTGGGTGAGTGTCTGTGCCCACTGTAACGTCCCCTTCCTGGTAGTGACTGACAGAAGTGGAACCAAATGTGGTCTTCTGCTGTTGTAGCCCACCCGCCTTAAGGTTTAAAAAAAAGTGTGCATTCTGCAGTGTTTTTCTAGTTATAACAATCGCAGAAATTTGTTATTCATTTTCCTTCTATCTTACATTCCTGTCGGCTCGAAACAGCCATTCAAATAAAAAATTTCACCCTGCAGAACTGGCGCTAACCATATTTATTTTTTCACGCAAATCCCAGGAAATTAGCAATTTACACTTAAACCATCCCATCTAGTGTCAACAACTATGCCATGGTTATAGTCACTGAAATCACATTTTCCCCCTCCATTCTCATTTTTAAAGCTCTTGACCTACATACTCTAAAAAAAAAAACATTAAGCAAAAATCGCTTTTTCTTTTTTCATGTCACAGGTACTAAGACAAAAGAGGGTGTTGTATCAGGTGTCAACACAGGTAAGGGTAATTAAAACTGTGATAGGTTAACTATCTAATTAGTTAATACCTATGATTGGTTAATCAATAAACTTTCATCTTTCTGTACCTGCACCAGTGACGAACAGGACTACAGAGCAGGCAAACATAGTTGGCGACGCAGCAGTGGCGAGTGCTAATGACATGGGACAGAAGACTGTGGAGGGAGTGGAGAACGTGGCTGCGTCAACCGGTTTGGTGAATCCAGTAAGTGCACAGCAATCCGAACCAAAACCTTTTTCTTTTCATTGCCCCAAGACGAGTCCTTCTTTCTGCATCAGCTGTAGCACTTAATTAAAGGAGCAGTATATGATGCTGTCTGTAATGTGAATTGCAATTTCAATAAACCACCCAACCCCACTAACTCAGTTAAAAATAGACTATGTACAGTACTGTTTGCCATGTTGGGTACCTTTAAAAAAAAAAAAAAAAAAAAGCTAGTGTTTTAGCTAGTGCCAAGAAGGAAATAAAACATTTAACCTAGTTTTCTATCACTTAGCCAATTTTGAAGCTGTTTTGTGTAACTAACCATTTCTGTCTGTCTTTATCTCCTTGCCAATAACAGGATGAACCCGTATATGAGGTGGCTATTTATGGGATTGGGAGGGAACGCATAACTGTATGATTACTGAATGCAGAGCATGTATGCTAACGTACAGGATAAAGCTGAATGCAAGAATATT
Organism: Clarias platycephalus; assembly: GCA_030068275.1. Taxonomy (NCBI): domain Eukaryota; kingdom Metazoa; phylum Chordata; class Actinopteri; order Siluriformes; family Clariidae; genus Clarias; species Clarias platycephalus. Next base: position 18,331,555 of record JAQQZT010000006.1, on the reverse strand, counting down.
AGACCTCATGCATATCAAACAGATATTGGCCCTGTGCTTAAGATATTGCTCTTCATTAAGACATCAATACTGATGTATGCATGTCTTGTTGTCTGGAAGAAATTCATACTGATATCCCTATTTTTGTATATGAATAGAGCCTTGAGGCTGGCATAAATTCCTACATTTTGATGCTTTTTAGTTTCTAATAGTGCTTGTGGTTTTAATGCATCACTACTATTACACCCAATAACAAAAAAATCCCTACTAACACTACACAGCAGGTTCCAGTTAAATTTAATTAAAACTTGTGCTCCAGATTCTTGGGGTTTTATTCTATTAAAAATTATATCTTATACAACCATGCCACAGACAAAGACCAGTTTAGAATATTTCTTGTTCTTCCAATACTCTCATGTTCATGATGAGTGTATGTAAATGTCGGATCACAGTAATATGTAAGTCCCATGATTTATTATGTTTTTGTTTAAATATGTATTATTGAACATCAATCAACATGAATATTTTTATAATCATATTTGTTTCAATAGTTGAGTGGTAGAATGTTTAAGAATGGTTCAGCTCTTTACACCAACAAATGTGTTCTTTCTTTAAACAGCATATTTAATTTATGGTAAATTATGTGGAGTTTTAGTTATGGATTAAACAGTAGGTACAGTACTGTGACAAAAGTCTTGAGCCCCCTCATGTCTTCACATTTTACTTCCAAAAACCCAGATGTTTATTGTATTTTTTAGTTCTCCAAGCTTCCTGAGGGACTTTTTTGGGGCTCATTTTCAGTTATACAGGCTGCGGAACCTTACCAGTTTCAGAGGAAAATCTTACAGTGACCTATGAATCATTAAAACATAAACCAAATCGAATATAAGGCATGAACCAGTGAGAAACAGGTGCAGATGATGACAGCTGATCAGGCAAGGATTAGTATATCGGTGATGCTGAGTGGTTGGAACACACAAGAGGGTAAATGAGGTTGCTGCTGAGGTTGTTACATAAACAATGATTTTTTTCATTTAATTGTATTTTAGCCACTTTAATTTATATACAGTACATGATTAAATTACATTCAATGTGAAGAAATGACCCAAGACATTTGCTCAGTACTGCATGTTTTAACATTACAGCAAATATTAACTAATACTAAAGATGCCATTGATGGTACTGATACCCAGTATGAGTATTGGTCCAATACCAGCCAAAATGATGGCTGTTGAGTTTTCTAAATAAAAGTTTAACTGCGAAGCCCTTCAGTTAAACAAAAACATTAAAATAATCATCATTTTAGTATATAGTGGATGCATGAATACTTGCTTCTGTAATTGCCTTGATTTTCCCTAACAGATGTTGCATGCCTGCGCTGAATTGAATGGAATTTAAGAAAAATCCTTGAGATACGTCTTGAAATACAATTCAGGACATGGACAAGAAAGATTTTACTACGCTAAATTTTGCTGGTTATCATCTTGACATATACAGTACTACTCACAATAAGTTAGGGATATTGTTATTTACACGAGTGCTTTTCCTATTTGCTCTGAATTTGAATGAAATAAGTAAAAGTTCCCTTTGATATTACTAATAATGTATAAGAAGAAACACCATTGTCATTAGTTTAATATTTATTACCGCAAAAATTTAGACAATAACAGGAATAGCCCCAAATAACAAAAATTGACAATGTCAATGAAACCCTAGTACCCCTCGTATCTCGTAAAACTGGCCTGCAGCTGTGTGGCAGTTGCATAACGATGTCTGAGTGCATAGGTCCTTAGGTACTGGTCATCGTTGCGGTCTG
>JAQQZT010000006.1:18292933-18312014 GCA_030068275.1 Clarias platycephalus | reverse complement strand
AAACAAATTAGTACAAAACTAACACAGTAAGATAGTGAATAGCTTGAGAACATGAACTTAAGAACATCGCAGCATGACATTCTTCATAACTAGCAGCTTGTTTCGATGTCATACAGAAATTACAGCATAGTTAGAACAAACTTTATGAAACAAAACTTGGCACAATATGAGTGGGACAATTTAATATTTAATATAATTTACTTTAGTAATATGGCATACAATGGGTGTCATTGTAAACTTAGAAAATGACAGAAGGCTGTGAGATAATCGGGCACAGGGTTGGTCTAAGGCTGGTCAGGAGTCAGGATGAATAAACTGGTAGAGGAGACATTGAGCATTTATGTGAAGGTCAGTCCAGCCTCATTGTAGACTTTGAAGACCTTCTCGATGGCATTGACGTAAGCTGCTGTCCTGAGGTCCAAGCCCAGGTTGTATTTGTTGGCCGTACGCATAATTTGCTACAAAAGACAGAAATATATAAATGTCCTTCTTAAATAATAATAATAACAATAATAAAGTATTAATTGAATAACTACTAAGAATGCACTGCTTAGTTAGAAGGATAAGAAAGCCTGGGTAATCAGTGTAGACAGGTTGGTCTACTGATTACTCATAAAGCAATCTCAACACCACGGACATCGCAATGCCCTAGAGGTGTTTATACACACTATAGTGATCAATCAACAGAGAATTTTGTTTTTCTTTTCATAATTATTTTCTAAGCATACTATAAATATTACTGTATTTAATCTTATGTAATCTCATATTAGGAGACTGGCTAGCTTCGAGAATTCATTTGACATCCAACAGCCTTTCCCAGACAGCCAAGCAATACATTAATCTACATGGTCATTCCTTATACAATCCTTTTAATCAAACTGCACTTATACCTCTTTGTTTAGCTTTGTTTAAGTAAACTTTTAGCATTATTTTTTACATGCTTATCCATAAACATTCAGTAAATTAGAATGTTGTGGCAGCAAAGAAAGCATGCCCCAGATTAAAAAATAAATAAAATACAGTGAATCCTTTTGTCACTTATTTTTATACACAATAATAAAAGCATACAGGGTCACTTACCCTTGCAGATCTCTCCATTGTGTAGGCAAGACCGGAGTGCACAATGTCCTTCTCAGAGGCGCCCTACACATTACAGAGCAACCATATAATAAGATCAGAATAAATGTATAACAGACCAACACTCAATCATTTATTGATTAAATCAGAGAAAAGAATTACTGTGTAATAGATCTGATAAGTATACTATTTATCAGATGTAGCTAAAAGCTTTCAGTCATTTGAAACCTTTTATCCAGATATAAATACATACATATCTATATATAAATCTTATTTACCACATATCCTAACCTGAAAAGAATTCAAAACATTTACACTTGTAGTCAACACACTTTTTGACAAATTAGTCAAACTTGTACATTGCAGGTTGTGTGTGTCAACTGTTGGGTGGAGTTTTTGCTGTTGAGCATGGCTAGGACAAAGAGTTGCCTTTACATGTCAATACTGTAACACGGCTAAAGTGCTTCTCAAAATAACAAGATGTGTTTTTATGTTTTTTTGTGGATCACATCCTGACACACATGACATAACCATTATTTGTGGGTGCAAAACAGTCAGGTTTTGAAGTAAGAACGATTAATCAAAAAGTGTGTGTGTGTGTGTGCGTGTGTGTGTGTGTGTATATATACAGTACATAATGTGTCATGCAAATAATCATTATCTCTCAGTGAGAAACTCTACCTCTTTTTAATATTCCTCCTAGGATAGTACAAGTACCCAAGTTACTAAATTACCTAAATTCCATGCATCATTATTCACACTTGGCTCACATTTTAGAAATCTCTGAATGTGTCACGTTGCTTTCTGACACACACAAACACACAGACAAAGAACTGATACTCACTGCCACACGGGCCTGGAATTCTGCAGTGGGAACCACGGGGATAGGACCACCTTGCTTTCCAAACTTCCTTTCAAGACTTTCCTGCACAGACACTAAAAGACACAAAAGCAAGAATTAGTGACATGATTGGTAGCTTCTTATGAAACAGCTACAGGAGGAATGAGAATCTAATAACGAAAACAAGTAATCCGAGATAGCAGTAAGAAGGATGATACAGTATGCTTTACTGTACTGCTTTCGTTAAGGTTACAAAATAGTCATGTACTAGCCCTTGGAAACAATAAGCTGTTTGAAAGATGAATTCAGTTGAACAATATTTGTCCAAAGCCTGTCCAGGACATACTTATTCAAGATTCTATGGTTTACTATGCAGATCAGAGTTTAAAGTAAAAGTCTGTATTGTATTTAATTACTCGCTAACAAGAACAGGGTCATTTCTGCCAAGATTTCTTTTTTCAATCCATGGTGCTCCTTTTAGTTATGGTTGGTCTAAGAACAGAAGGCCGCTGAGGTTAGGTAAGAAAAAAGATGTGACCTTAATTGATCCAGAAGCACATGTGAAGGCAGGAATGTTCATGTTGCTGTGGGGCAAAAGGCACCACCCTGATGACTCAGGTGTAAACAAATAATCTACGTTGAATAATAGATTGTTGTACAGGATAGGTTAAAAAGTGCATTTAGTTTGTTAGTTCTGCATTGCTGTGGTATTGCTGTTGATAAACAAAGATGCTCCACAGAGCCAATAAAGCAAGTATGCATTAATCAAAGTGGCACACGCGATGTCATTATCTGTTCTCATACCAGCTGAAGTTCCCTCCCTTTGAAAAAAACTAATTCAAATGAAAGTAGCAGCTCAAAATGTAGAAAACATCCAGACGGCAATTGATGTGACCCCATATTTTTCTACTCCTTAATGACTGCAAATGATAACAATGAGAAGACAATAGGGTGTCTGCCTTAGACACATTAATTGAGCTGAGATGGGTGCAGGTGTCTTCTTGCCTTGAGTAATTGACACAGAGGTAATGCACATTGTGTTTTCGTGTAATAAATAAGGGCGTTTGCACAAAACTCCACCCAGTGTAATTATGTATCCAGTGATGTAAACTTTAAAGCACTCTTTGTAAGTCGCTCTGGATAAGCATGTCTGCCAAATGCCTAAATGTAAAACTCACTCAGCAGGTGGTAATTTGAGTCTCTCTCATATTTGAAGGTCAGACGGCCGTAACTGACATGGTTCAGGTTCTTCAGCCACTCGAAGTAGGAGACGGTCACACCGCCGGCATTCAAGTACATGTCCTGCAGCGAGATCAGAAGCAAACCATTACATCATTTGACAAACAGCAAAATCAAAAGAAGAACTTTCACGGTTCCTTAACATGAATAATACATGATCTTCAAACTGTACAGTCGGTCAAAGGTGTTTACTCGAGGGCACGTTTGGGGAGAATCTTACCGGGATAACCATGACGTTCCTCTCCAAGAAGATCTTGTCAGCGTCGGGTGTAGTGGGTCCATTAGCTCCCTCGGCAATGATCTAAACCAACGCAATACAGGTTAAGTGTGTATTAAGCTAATCACAATGTTAAATTAGCATTATAGTGTGACAGGTGGGATACCAGTTTAAATTAGAAACTCATTCATTTTTTTTTTTATACGGTTGGAGCAGTACTGTTTGCAGCATGATGGAGCAAAACTACCATACATTACCACAGATCTTGGTCGTTATAAAATTCTCTCTCCCAGGAACTTATGGCCTATGGCTAACCAGACCCATACGGCTATTTCTGAGGAAAGGCATAAATTATATTTGCTCTAAATACACCACAACTTTGAACGATACCAACTCAATTTACCTCAGTGGGCCTGCAGAGTCTCACTTTGCGGGTTGTAGAATTTGTCCACGATAACTTATGCTTGTACTCGTGTTCCTTGTGACAAACAATTATATTACCAAGACCTATATCAACGTATAGTACTTGCACCTCAATTTTGGGGAAAAAAAATAAATATTCCTAAAAGTTTGTATGCTGTAACATACAAACATATGGTGTGTAATAATGTGCAAAATAACATCACCCACTCTTAGCATGATTTCGATCCTAAAGCTGTAGTAGTAAATAGTTAAATGTGGTGATTCTCTCCCAACCCCCCTGTTTCCCCGAGACACTGTGGGTGTCATCAGGATAAATGGTTTTCATTAATTCCTGCAGGGAAGATCACATTTGGATAAACAGTCTACTCTCACTGCCTGCATTCTGAGTCGAACAGTCTGACGCTCACATTTATCAAAACAAAGACACCTTGGATATAAAGCCAACCACCTGACCCACGGGTGCAATTTCCAGCCTTTCACTTGAGATTCTTGCGAAATGCGAGAGATAATGAGCGATGTGATGTGCTTGACTTTAAGTCGTGTATTTGTCCATGCTCATCTCTAACCTTGGCTTTGATGTTGGGAGCATTCTTCCGGGTGAGCTGCTTCTCTCCAGCGGCAGGGATGAGGATGTCACAGTCTGCCTCCAGGATGCTACCCTCATACGGTTGAGCATTCGGGAAGCCCACGATAGTGCCGTGTTGCTGTTTGAAAAGCAGAACGACACCCGTTTGTAAAATGAATAGCACTGCTGAGCCAGAAAAACGGTACCAACTAGCAATAAGAATTTCTTCTGTGCTCACCAGTTTGTAGTCCTCCAGCTCCTTGGGGTCGATGCCATTGGGGTTCCAGATGTTTCCATCAATCTCAGCAATACCTACGCACTTGGCACCGTAACGGTGGAGGTAACGCATAGAGTGCAAGCCAACGTTTCCGAAACCCTTTGAAAGAAAAGAAATTCTTTTAAACATTGTAAGCGCTTTTAATTTTGTGTGGTGTCTGGAATAACTGCTATTGACAATAAAAACAAAAAGAATTAATGATCCTGAAACAACAGGAGATTAAAATTAATCATCCAATTCTGAATTATCAGATGTTCATAAAATATCTTATTGTCTGATCATCAACATTTCTACATGACCAGTTGATAAAGGATCTCTGGCGCCACCATGTGTTCTTTATCAGGTAAAGCAACCACTCGGATACAATTTTATTTTTATTGCACAAGCGCAATGAAATCTAGCATTTACCAGAACGTTGAACCGTGCCTTTAGTGGACAGTTTCCCAAACATGTGCATAAATTTAAATTACTGTTAACTGTGTGCTTTTAATACACTCCTCCTGCAATCCCTTCTCTATATACATACTGTGTAAATTTCAATCGGAATTTAATACAAGACGCCAATAATTGCTACAAAAAAGTGCCAGATAAAATAAGCGTGTTTAAAAAAAGAAAATGCTCAGTTTTCTTCTTTACATCACAGTTTACAGCAGATTTATCTGCAGTGCAATTAAGAACAAATGTCAGTAAATAAGCAAAATGATGCATGCTGTAGTATTTACTCCTGTTCTCCAGGTCCGTTTAATCTTGAGAGAAGAATGCGGTTGCAGCTCACTTCCCTGAGAAAGGCACTTGGTACTTCCTCTGTGTGTAATACACTCTTCTCTGTAACATGTCCGAACCCAGACGGAACTGAGAGTCATAACTGATGCTGATGTGTAACTCTCTATTCCTGTTTGAAACAATTGACCTATACAGGAACAATCCAAGTGGACAAATTAACATATGTACTCATTCTGTATAATGAGTTCGAGTGTATGTCTGCATGTGAAGAAAAAAAAAAAAAAAAAAAAATCACTTCCTGGCCAGAAAAAGTTTCACACTTCATTACATTTAATCACAGTCAGCTTCGATTACAGCACACAATGTGGTGGCCAGTTCACGTGTGAAAAAGATTCTTTATGCACTCGGGACCACAATTTGAGTCCTGAAAATATGCCTGTGTATATTTAGGTTGTCAGCTGACTTCATTTTATTGCGACATTAAGTCACCTGACCTTTTTCATTTTCTGACCACATTTGTTCCACATAGTTGACACTTCAGCACTATATTTCCATGTTTTAATACGGTGTTGAAGAGTTCTTAACACAGTTCCAGTAATTAGAAAATTTCCATAGTTGTTTTCTTTGCTTGAGATTCAGCCCAATAATTTGACCTTCTAAACTTTTTTGTTTCCCCAGCTGTACCTGGATGATGAAGGTCTTATCGGCGAAGCCTGGTGGCAGTCCGAGCTTGCTCATGTAGGATGCCTCATTGATGAAATTCTCAATGCCGTGGAAGACTCCACGCCCTGTGGCTGACACTCTGCCGTGGATTCCTCCCTGGCTGATGGGCTTCCCCGTTACACAGGCATGAGCGTTAATGTCCTTTATAGAGATAAACAGATTATATACATTAATATGCTGAGCATAAAAAAAATAAAAATAAAATAAAAAAAAGCATATACAATTACAATACAGCATATGTACTAGAAAATTCGCTGTTGTGTTTCTTAAGATTATATTATTACAAGGGCAATGCAGTGAAGAGAATCAAGAGGGCACAGTAAAACATCTACACCTGCATAGTTGGATATGTGGTTGTTGGGGTATACACACAGGAATGTTGACAAATGACACAGGGGTAACATTCAGATAAAATCCATTGTGCTCTCAGTTTAAAATGATTTGACAAAGACTAGGACTGAACTAAAAGTCCCATGCTCAGTGTGTCTCAGTGTGTTTACATTTACGTTAGCGCATATGTATAGGTAACATGGGTACGGTTTTTAGAATAAAAACTTAAAACACTAATAAAACATACAAAATCTACAGCACTTTTAGGTTCTCTCTCTTGGACCACTAGCATACTTTAGCTTGAAAAGTAAAAAACTTAAATTATTATTATTGAATTGTTTGAAAAAAAAAATTATTTATTAAATTACAGGTTATGAAAAAAATGCTGCTGTGTAGGACGACTTTCATACACACTTTTTAACCTTTTTCTTCATGGGGATCGTCACTACACCTGGACACAATTTTCTTTACATGCACCCACACACACAGTCACAATGATATAGTAAACAGTACATGCGGGCACAGATGTTGACTACACTGAGACTGAGCATGGGAAACAATTACCCACAATCCCGCAGAGTGCGAGGGAGAAGACCTATTGGCTCAGTTGTGATCACGTGACACTCGGCATTCAAAGCGCATGCGTACTACTCGTATGACAAGACCTCGCTCGTTTATCAAGTGAAAATTTAATTTAAAATGTTGCTCGTCTTACCAAAAAAAAAAAAAAAAAACGCTTGCAGAACAAGTTACCCACAATCCAAGTTTCCACTGTAATTATAATGTAGTTTGTTGGTAATTTGTTAACCAACCAAAATACAATGATGCATAACCATCACGATTCAGAACAAGTTTTGCTCATATTCGCCCACCAACAATTCTTTTTATTGTCTTCCCGCTCTCCTACCAGTGCTTATAACCCATATGTTTGCCTTTTTCAAAGCTGTCCTCACTCAACCCTGGTTCAACTCCAGCCCCCTCAGATCCTTTCAGATCCTTTCCACAGCATTACTAATCACCTACTGTTCACATTTGGGTCATTTCACATAAAGAAAAACTAAAACTCTGCCAACATCCATCTCATCTCCCAGATCTAATTGGTTTTTTGAAAGATGCCAAAAAATAACCTGGAAAAGCTTTGTATATGAGTACTGACCAAATCCCACAGGTCACAAAGAAACATAAGGACAATCAACACTGATTCTAAATGGGATGTGTCCCAGAAACTGAGGCTGAGCTGAACAATGGCTCTTACTGTTCAGGAGCTGGCTCAATCCACAAATGACACATGTTTATCCATGCACAAAGCAGAGGGCTCTAATGTGAATAAAACACATCATGAACACAATCTATCTGGCTAAACGGAGGAAATTCGTAATCTGTATGAAAGAGCTTATATAAGCTCAACACATCAAGTGCAAGTGAACTGCATCTGCTGCCTTCAGGCTATTCAAGCAGAATGGAATAATACGAACAGCTGTTTATTCCGCTTTCCACTGCCGAACTGAGCACACATCCTGACTCAACCCGCTATGAAAGACTTAGAGGTACTGTTCTGCACGCTTCAGGTTTTGCATACTGATAGGTAATGAGGAAATGTAGGAAAAAGAATCTTTTCCAAAGCTGCCATGGCAATGGCATGGGCACTGCAAGAACTCTGTATAAGAAGTGTATAAGAAGAGGGACAGGACTACAACCATGTCTTTCGCATACTGAGAGGAAACTAGGAAATGTAGGAAAAAGAATCTTTTCCCAAGCTGCCATGGCAACGGCATGGGCACTGCGACAACTCTTTATAAGAGGTGTATAAGAAGAGAGACGTGTCTACAAAGGAGGGGGAAAATATCTTTAACAACTGACAACTTTATAAAAGTAGGGCAGACAGACAGGCACGTTTCTAAATGAACTAACATTTTTCAGACAATATGCTGCTTTCTATAAAACACAGAAGCTTCAGGCTTTAAATAAACAACACAAACCACCACTAAAATAATTTCAAGACTGAAACCACTTAAAATCATTGTTTGGCCTTCACATTATATTACCTGATTTTTGGCTTGTGAATATACAGTAAAAGCAGACATGGTGTGCTTTGCATTCATGCCCTTATGTCAACACTGTGTCATGTGACTCCAGGCAAAAGCATAACTTAATTCATTGCAGCTGTGGGTGTACCATCATTAACTTTCCAAATAAATACAGAATATGGTTGAAATATGGACATAATAAAATGCCTGGACATTCTGTTTATTCAGATAGACGTCTATACTGTATACTGTAGCTCTCACTTACCGAGAGTCTGTCTGACAAAGTTAAAGCCAGTGTTAAAACAAACATCTGCACATCTCCTTTGGAAATTCTTACACTGTCTCAGTAAATTCTAAAAAGGAAAATGTGTATCTAAAGTTGTTCTATGTGATGGACATACAGTACTCATGCATACTGACTTACAGTGTGAGCGATAGTGTTAGCGTAAGTATCAGCGATCCAGGACATCTCCCTCTCGCCGGTGCTCATGTCAGGGGCAGGGACATCAATACCCGGTCCTGACAAAAGAGACAGAAAAGGAAGTGAGAGACTATAATAACATGGCAGCTACACTTAGCTATTGTGATAATATCACCTAGATGTAGGGATGTGAAAGAAGAGACAGAAAGATCATGTATCATCGTGTCAGCTCAATATCATTACTTAGTAAATGAATATCTACAACATCTCAGATATCTCTATAAAACATCATAGTGAAACTTAATCATTATTGCTCATTAGACACAAACAGCTCTGTTGGAGGACGGATGCAGGAGGTTGTTAAACACAAGGAGAAAAGCTTCCAGAGGCCAGGATGAAAGCTCAACAGATTTGCACTTCTACCTCAGGATTACGAGTGGTGTTACTCTAAATGTAGAATATAAGGGTATGCTGCCTTAGGACCATTTATCTGAGTGCAATCAGAGAGCAGTTTTTCCACAGGATCTTGTCCTTAAATTGTCCTCATAAAGCAAACAAAAAAATTTTTTTGCTTACAGAGCAACATGCTTTATTTGCTAAGCAATACATGCACTAATAGAGAGTGGGATGATCTCTACAGCGATGGTCAAAGAAGAGCAAACATTCATTATCATCATTAATCCTACTCACCAATGAATCCCTTTTTAGCCAGCTCAATGGTGAATCTTCTTGTGATTTTCTCCAACTCGTTATCCTACAAAGCATCAACAATCAAATTAGCACAATTAAATCACGTACAAAGATCCTACAAATACATTTCATAGACAGTTAAGTGAGGGAAGATATTAAACTTTTAACAATTATCAAAAACAATAATGTGATATGGTATGTAAATGTTGCCAGTTACAAGTTTGACTGTTACGTCAACTAAGAACCCAGCTAGTTGTTTCATAAAGCTAAGTGAGCAAAACCACCGTCACAGTGATCAGCAGTTTCAGTTTGAAGGACACAATGATTGTGTAGCTAGCAAATTTAAAACTTTCAGAAAAAAATAAAAATCCTTTACTATTCCTTCTGCTCATGTTGCATAACTAACACAATGACAACAACTATAACCACTTATCCTTACATAAATGTGCATCTAAATACGGAAAACTAAATAAAAGACAAAAAGGTATTTTAGCCTATAGGCTAAAGTGAAAATTTTGGATGATGAAGAGGTCCAAGTGCACCACAGTGGTCTGTGTTGATTCCCACAGCAGTCTGCTCTCTTCATTAAGCCAAAGAAGTAAGAACAATAACCGATTTTTTTTTTAAAGTGTGTGTGTGTGTGTGTGAGAGAGAGAGGAGGGGAGATGCATGTCTACCAGAACAAGTTCACAGAGTTCACCTAGATAAGCATGCTGTATTATGGAATCAGAAATACAATCGGGGCATCTGAGAATAGAGACAGTCTGTGGTTTGATTTCGGACAACACATAGTAAACTGCTCACTGTTTAGACTCAACCTACAGACTTTTCCAATATACAAACACCACACAATAAAGAGAGTTTATCAGGAATTTAATTCTTACTGAATATTACCCAGGCAGATGAACTCTTGTCATGATATACTCCTACAAAGACAATGCAAACACGGCAACTAACGCGTTCATGCATCGTTTAATGTTCATATATACGTCTCAGGAGTGTTGTACTTACAGAGAAATTTTTGGGGTTGATTTTGACTCCAGCTTTAGCACCTCCAAATGGCACATCTGAGGAAAAATTACAAATATTCGTTGTTGTTATTATTTTTAAAACCGCATACGGGCACTAACGTAACACCTCAGTTTGTATAAGAGTGCAAATTGAGGACAAAGCAGGAAACCTCGCTCCCAAAAATACCCTTATTCTGTTCTGACAAAAGGTTCCATTCGGTGTGCACCCGCCAAAAAATAAATGAAACAAATTAATAAAATACAACGCATTGCATGTAAAAGATATTATTGGAATCCTGCTACTGTTCTTTTTTCCTCTCTCAGTGTGGTAAACCACAAGGTGGTCCATGAGTTACATGATGGCTTTTTCTTCACACTTTCTATGCACAAGAACAGATTTTCCTCTCAGGCTATCTGCCTCTTGATCAGATGTCTTCTAGACTGAAATTGCTAACTGCCTGGCCCACTTGGGAACGGTCATATTTTTGGGCAGCATCAAGCAAAGCAAATGGTTAAATGACTAGAATTGGGTTTAAAATGCCCAACAAATTATTAGGGACTAAACAGCTGTGTGGCCAAAAGAAAACCACTTGTTTTACATAAACAAAGACTGGACTTTGGAGCGATGGAAAAAAATTATGTGGTCTAATTAGTCCAGAGTGACTCTATACCAGAGTGATGGGCGTGTCAGGGTAAGAAGGTAAGTGCATATCATGCATAGCGCCCAATGTACAAGCCTCTACTGCCAGCGTTATGATCTGGGGTCGCATTCTTGATTCAGCACTCATCATTACAGTTATGTGGCAATAAAATGAGGTCAGCTGATGACCTGAAAATACTGAATGACCAGGTTATCACATCTATGGAGTTTTCATTCCTGATGACACAGTGGTTCTGGGAGAATTTCACACACACAAACTTGCCACCAATCAAAGTTAAAGACTGGAGGAAAGATTACAATGCGGCTTTTTTGGCCAGAAAGTGTATAACTGGTAATATACTTTTAATTTGCACAAACCTAATCAAAACATATGTTAAACTTTACATATAGTCTAGTTTCTTATTTGTTGCATCCCATTGTGTGTCACATTCTATGCAAGTATCAGAAGCACCTAATAATAATATTATATGAACAACAGCAAGGAGAATGTGTTTCCCTTTCCTGGTTGTTGGACCTGCATGTCCATTGTGTAGCTGCAAATATAAAACTAATAGCCTGTACATGAGAGATGTCAACACCAGCTGCCCAACAACCGTAGACTACAGAGCCACTTACCCACAACAGCACATTTATAGGTCATCAGTGAGGCCAAGGCTTTGACTTCATCCACAGACACATCTGTGCTGTACCGAATACCTGCGAGAAGACACCAAAAGGAAATCAGTAATATTGCAGTGAGACTCAAGTTTCTTTTTTAACATTTTCTGCATTGTTTATATGGAAAGTAATCACTGTTAATAACTGGTCTAATATTTTACTCAAATTAAAACAGTTTCATGTAAGTGCCGCAATCAGCACAGTTATCAGTAATCAGACCGATGGAAATGTTCTTGCCAGCCTGAATAATTCTCACAGCTGCTGCTTGGTAAAAGCCAAACTCTGTTATGACCGAGAAAGGGAAAAAAACCTACATCCGATTATTCTTTGCAGTGAAACTAATAGGACTTGCAGAACAGACACAGCAGACTGATCGTCCTGCAGAACTCTGGTACTGTATACTGAAAACTGAGAGCCTCACATCACGATTCAATTATTTAGAAAAAATACAATTACTGTGCAGACAAATGTGAGAGCGCCAGAGATACAGAATAACTTCAAGAAGCAGACTTCACCATTATATCCCTGAACCACAGGAGTCAGATCACAAGGCTTACTAAAGCAGGTCTGGACAAAAATAGCTGTAAGTTAACCGTGACACACCACTGACGTTGTGAATGTGACTCATTCACATGGCCAAAATTAAAGAGGTGGCTTGCAATATGTCGTTGTTATATGAGACTAGTACATTATAAAGACAGGTTAGAAAAGCTTAAATTCCTAAATACAAAAGATCAGTTTCTTTACTTAAGGCTTTCGGACGTTCTGCTCAAAAAAAAAATAATAATAAAAAAATTAATAAAAACGTGTTTGTGCTAATATGCATCAAAAATCAAAACAAATGTCCAGAGGGCGGATCCTGACAGCTAGATTAAATCCATTTTCACAGTCAATGTGCAATACAGGACACTGTGTGTGGGAGATTTTTTTGGGGGGGAGAAAGGACTATTTTGGAAGTCAAAGAAAGCACAGGAAGGAGAAGGAGGGGGATGGAATGACTAAGCACAGAGTTCTTCTGCTTGGTAACCACAAACCTGGGCACTTACACAACTTAAGCCTGAAGTCATGCTCACATCATGGAGACTGTCACTGTTACAAAAGTCTAAAAGCAGATTTCATATAGCTATACTATACATAGCTATACTCTACACATCATATTGTCAAGCCCTCATTTTTTTTTCCTTTTCTTCTTAGCTCACTGAGCAGAAATGTGCTGATTGCAAATGTACGAGCAACATGTTGGACTTTAACTTTTAGTTGTTGCAGAAGCTTGCTATAAATGAGCAAACGTCAGCCAAATACCTGGATCATTAAAGATTATAGGAAAAAAAATTTACTGTGATTTTTGCACAACAGTCAAAGCGTGTTACAGCTCAGTTTGGCTTCTCTTGTGCACTTAATCTGATATACAGAAGTCAGGTTGAAGTCAGGTTGAATCTGAAAATTATCTTTATGTTTTTTGCTAACATTCCTGCCCATGAATGTGGAAATGACTACACTCATGAACCCGACATCCACAAACCCTGAGGCACTGGGTTCAAATGTGTTTGTTCCATGCAGCTGATAAAAACAACTGCCTTAACCAGTAAGATCCACCCGCCCCTGATCCAACCTCATGATAGCCTACGTCACATCCTCAACTTATATATTACCCTGAATATTTTCTGAATTGTTCTCCTCCCACACCTCATATCCTGCACCACCGGTCCTTAACATCAGAGCAACATGGATCACGCAACTCTCTATTGCAGTGAATGACATGGGCTTTGAGTTGCTCTCATACTGAGTTATTAATAGAGTGCGAAGGACTCACAAGCTTTGTTCTGATGTAATCATGATGCATTTCAGAGGTCTAACATGCTGTGGAGGAGTGTTCTGTCCATTCATATTTTACTGTACCTGATCTCAGGGCTCTCAGTCATACTAAGCATACAGTCAGTAACCAAACACGCGCTCACACACCCTTACACAGATTCAACAAAAAAAATATGTCACAAAGGGACATTTTATTCTATTCTATTTTATGATTATTATTATTATTATTATTACTGAATTTAATCAGTTTGGAAACAAGTCGTGCTTTTCCAATTCCAAAACTGCTGCATAAATAATCGCAACAAATTCTAAAAATCTAAATAGTAGTATGGACCTGTGCAGTTATTTAAGTATAAAAAATCTGCGATGTGTTACAGGTAATATAAGCATAGTCAAGAATTTTTGTAGAGAACACTGCAATCATTAAAGTATCCTTTCATTGTTAAAAATAATTGATGAGCTGATAAATTATCAAATAGCATACATCCTCTTAAGGAGATCATTTGCCCAATTATTTGGTCTTAGCCTTAAATAAATACGTCTGAATATGAAATGGTAGATTATACAGTATATAATTTACACACACACAGGCAAAAAAAAAAAAATTTATACACTTGGAATGGTTTTTTTTATATAAAATGTATTGTTATATGTTATAAATTGATATACAGTATGTGATAATATTAAGATAATAATCTAATATTGTTAGAATTCTATCAATATAATATACATCATACTATTTTTCTTTTCCTGAACTGTGTACTATAGTGTTCTATACTATAGAAATTAAACTTAAGAACTTTAAAAACACACACATGTATGAATTTGAGTTTGTGCCAATGATAAATAACATTTCAATGATTAGCCTTGTGCCCTAAGTTTCCTGGGATAGACTCCAGGCCCCCGCGACCCTGTATATAAGGATAAAGCGGTACAGAAAATGAATGAATGAATGATTAAACCCAGAGTAAAACCTAAAGCTAAAGTGACCAGTTCCTGGAAATAACAATCTAGTTCCAGGAAAAAGTAGAAAGATGCCTGGAGGCGTCCAAATTCTAATTTAAAGCCGGTTGAGTGCACTATGTAGAGCGTTCACACAGTTAACGTCACCCCCTAAGAAGTGTTCGAATGTAGTGCGTGAGGAGAAATTTGACACGTCCTTAACGTCATAGGACTATGCTAGCTAACAGACAGACATATGTTTAAGGTCATCTCTGTAAATTGATACCATGTATAGAAAAACGGGAAAAAAACGGGAAAATAGCGTGACATAGATGTGAATGTGTTTAAGTAAAAAAATAAATAAATAAATAAATTAAAACACACGATCATATTATGTTATAATAAGTTACCTCCTTTGCACGGAGTCCTGTGTTGGCTGTGCTGTGCCCGGTAGCCCTCGATAACTTCCCACTCTCCGTTGTCTCTCTTGATGGGGAAAGACACGCTGAGGACGTGGTTGCACGGCTTGATGATCTTGAGGATTCCTCGGACTCGGTGTCTCTTCTGCTCGGGTGTCTCTCTCGTCTTCAGGTCCTCCACCAGCTTGTTCTCCACGATGGCGGCGCCGCGGTCAAAGAAGCCCTCCACCATCCTGAAGAAGTTCGGGTCGTCCTCTTTATCCGCGGCGTCGCTGTAGTGCCTCAGCCGCATTAGCGATGAGGAAGCCGGCATCGCTGCCTCCACACACCCCGCCGCCAGCGCGCTGCCCGCTCCGCGGCTCACAAGCTCCCCGAAATATCGGTACATTTCGACCAGGGGAAGTGGTGCTTTTGTTCAAGATGGGAGAAAAGAGAGTAAAATAAAACAAAGGATAGCAAGGGGAGATGAACGAGGAGTGCTTTAGCCTGACTCGTTCAGTAGTGAAATGACAGCGCTCGTGCCACCCCCCCCTCGCTTTAAAAGGCACAGCGAAGAGCTACTGCAATGAGCTCAGCAGTCACTAGGGGGCGCGTCTCTAGGGGACGAGCACCTTAAGTAAAAGTAGGCCTTTATTGTCATTTCAACCCTTTACAGTTCTGTACACAGTGAAACTAAACGTTCCTCCGGGACCAAGGTTAAACATTTATATAAATAAAAGAAAAGTTTTGTCTGTACATTGGTCAGAACTTGCTCTTTCAATGATGGACTATACATTTCATACATTCATGACCTGAACCCAGCCTCATATCACTGTCTTATCTGTCTGTTTTTTTTTTTTTGTTTGTTTTTTTTTTACATAAAGTGCATAAAACTATACATATCAGTACACAGTGAAATGAACTGGTGTTCCATCAGAACCAAGGTGCTACATACTGTACATGTTACATACATTGAAAGAAACTAACTAGGACACCCAATTAGCTGACTATCCAAGACAAACCAAACTGACAACATAAATTTAACAAAATAAACAAAAACTATTCAAAGTACTATACAAAAGTCATTACAAAATGACTAATAGACAACACAAGACAATACGACAACATGACCCAATGCATGTATACGGTTGAGGAAGTGCAAGTTAATGACATGATATAAAAAAATCAGTAAACATTTCTTGTAAATTTCCTATTTGCCAGATTTAATAATTTACTAAAATAAACGAATAAGCTACTAATAAGCTACCTGCTCAAACACCTGCACAATAGATATTAATTAGAAAAGCTAAACTGAATATTTGTATTTGGATTAGTTAATATTTTCAGCACTGAAACAACAGCACTGAAGTGGTATAAGTAAATTTTAATGCGCTGGAGTCATTTTAGGACTTTCTTTCTTTCTTTCTTTCTTTCTTTATTCTTTATTCGATCTACTTTTCCGATTTCTTATCTCGATTCACTTTCCGATTACCGAACAGGGAGTATGTTTGGCTGACGATAAAAGAAGAACAATTTAGTAGTACTCAACTTGGGATGCTTCAATCTGAAATAATAACTTCACTTCTCTACCATACACCATATTGCTTTGGAGCCTAAATGTTCCCTACCTCTGCTCCTTGCTACTACACCCCCGACCCCCCCCCCTACACCCCATCCCGTCTCGCTCATTTACCATACTCCTACTGAACTTTATGCTCCCTACACTCGCTGCTGATCACAATATCATTTGCAAACATCATATTCCATGGTGTCTCTTGTCTTACGTCATCTGTCAACCTGTCCATCACTGCTACAAACTGAAAATGACTATGAGCTGGTCCCTGGTGCAGTTCCATCTCCACCTTAAACCAGTCGGTCGTAGCTATGGCACACCTCACCGCTCTAACAATGTCCTTGTACATATCTTGCACTACCTTCGCATGCTTCTCTCCCACTCCTGACGTCCTCATGCAATACCGCAATTCATAAAGCAAAGAGTAAAAAAAGAAAAAGTAAAACAATAAAAACAATTATATAAGAAAGATAAAAGATAATGCTTTATACATATTTTACAGTTGCAAAAATTCTATTGTACAGTTAGTACAGTAGTGTAGTATGGTATATTCATTCATCTTCATCTTCATCGTACAGCTTATCCTGTGTACGGTGGCTTGAAGCCTATCTGAAAGAGATTTTGGGTGCCAAGGGACTTGACAGGGTGCCAATACATTACAGGGCACACACAGAACTAAGACACTCAAACCAAGCAAGACACTGCTCCTGTGCACAAAACAAGATTCATGAACACATGAAGATTGTTTTTGTGGAAACACTCAAATGCCCTGTATGGAGCCCTGATGAACTTTGGGACGAACTGGACCGCTGACTTCCCATAGTCGGCGGCCCATGACTTAGGACACATACTGTACTCATATACATTTTATGTCCACCAAACATATTGATATATTTTTACACATATTAATACATATGTTTATACTTACCAATATTTTCACATGTCTAAAGTTTCCCATGGATGCCTTCCCATTGGTTGTCTTTTTGTCAAATGTTCTTTGTCTTTTGAAGATCAGATCTTTAAAATAATATATGAAATATGGCATTGTTGTGTGACAGTTTTCCATCTTGTTTTCAAATTTTACTATTTTCAAAATTTACTAACCAGAATTTTGTTGTATTTCTTATTTTTTATTTTATGGGGTCAATACAAATGCCATATGTTCTTCTTCTCCTTCTTTTTTTAATTTTTTTACTATATTTAGTTGAATGTTGTCCATCCTTTGCAATATATCTGCTAAATGAGGACACTATATTAAAAGATGTTAAATTGTTAAATCATCTCTTCCCCTAGGCAGTTATTTACAGAATTCAGGCCCTGTAAATCTTTGTCACCTTTCTCAATCCTGATGAGTTTGCATCCATGCTGAATGCATGACAGACCTTCTTATTTGCCATCAGTGCCTTACTTCTGAAGTTGTGCTTTTGTATCTGGCATTATGATGTTGCACTCAGGTTCTGTAAGTTGTGAGGTCGAATGTCCATGGATTGGACTTGCTTCTCCAGCATATCTCACATATGCTTGAACATTTTGTCCTGTTCCTTAAACCTATCCTGAATAATTCTTGCTAGTGACCATTAATCTGGTGTACTTGGTCCAAAGGCTTCCCACGAGAATAGTACACAGGGTAACGCTGTCCCCGCCAGCTTGCCTTTTTTCTCAAAGAACTGCCCTGCTTCCAACACATCTATTTTGAGAACAAACTGTTCACTTGGGCGGCATGGTGGTGTAGTGGTTAGCACTGTCGCCTTGCACCTCCAGGGTCCGGGCTCAATTCCTGGCAAGGTTCGATGTGCATGAAATTTGCATGTTCTCCTTGTGCTTGGTGGGTTTCCTCCAAGTACTTCGGTTTCCTCCCACAGTCCAAAGACATACAGATTAGGCTAATTGGCGTTCCCAAATTGCCTGTAGTGTGTAAATGAGTGTGTGCCCGGCAATGGATTGGAACCCTGTCCTGGGTATACCCCACCTCATGCCCTAAGTCTCCTGGGATAGGTTCTAGGACTCCCCGACCCTGAATACAGGATAAAATGGTATAGATGATGAGTGTTCACTTGCTGTTTAATATATCCCACCCCTCGACATGCGTCACTGTAATGAGAAAATCAATTTTATTCTCTTCATATCTATTATGGCAGATCAATGTACTGTCAGAGTATGTGAATAAGTTATTAATTATTATCTATGGCTTATATAGGACAGTGATACTGAACGTTTTGGTGGTTCAGATTAAACAAGTATAAAAACATTTACCCTAAGAACAATATAGATACATGGAAGCACAACAGCACTGAGGCATTTTGAAACTTTGCCTAATCGTACACACCTCTATTTTATGACCTACATGTTGGGGACAACTCAGTCCCACTGTAGTTCACTACCTATAGTAGCAATATAACCTGCTGTGTGTGTGTGTGTGTGTGTGTGTGTGTGTGTGTGTGTGTGTGTGTGTGTGTGTGTGTGTGTGTGTGT
>JAQQZT010000006.1:18250670-18265134 GCA_030068275.1 Clarias platycephalus | reverse complement strand
CACACACACACACACACACACACACACACACACACACACACACACACACACACACACACACACACACACATATTGTATGCTATCTTTGTAAAGTGATGACTGTTGAAACTTATTAATACTTTGCCTATATCTAAAGTGAACCTTATCAAATCTCAGTAATAATAATAATAATAAAAAAATGATTTTAACAGTGTTTTTTGGGGGCTTTTTCTTATTTGAATTTTTTGATTATTTCAATTTTTTGTAGTTTTTAAAGCCAGGTATAAAACACTTAAACGCCTCTATCAATGTGGGGACATTCTCATCTCATCTTTTTAAGGACCTCACACAGACGCTATGACTGCTCTGACTAATAAATGTTACGTCTACAACTTAATTCAACTCTAACTTTAATCTCAGCGATGAGACGAAACAAAATGATCAACATTTTTACTGTGAGGAAATTGGTCCTATTTGCTGCTCACCAAAAAAAAAAACGCACACACACACAACAAAGACGTAACAATCTAAAACATTCTGATTAAAGCACAGATGTTTTATCCAGAGCAAAAAAAAAAAAAAAAATTTTTCCTGTCTGGCCAATTTAATTTAATTCCTGACTGAATCATCCAAGCTGAACCACATTGACCTGCGGTTTACTAAAAGCAAAACATTCAGCGGCTGTGTACGGCAGCATTAGAGGATTGTGAGAGCATCACAGTTAGGAAAATCAACATTTAAATGTTTGGGGTCCACAGAAGTCTTCCCGTCATTATGTATAGTTTGGCCATATATTAAATAGTAGTTCAATGAAAGTGGACAATACATATACACAATATAGCCATTAATATTTAAGCCTGTGATTGCTTAAGTATTTACCACAATGCTTTGAAACTTGTATGTGGCATTAGTATTTGAATAGAGTCAACCTGTGCACAATTAACCTGCTACATGACTAGTGTACTAGTATCAGTACTCTAGTTCCTGCTAAACCCCAGATTACAAACCGAAGTAGCACCATAATGAATAATGAGCTAATCAAGGGACCTGAAAAGGAAAGAGTGTAATATTACATTGTTACATATAAATGTATTATGAGGGATGTTCAAGACTTTTGATTCTGCAGAATAACAGAACACATTCCCTTTCAAACTCCCTTTAGTCTCGATATAATCCTCTGCTATACTAATGCACTTATCCCAGTGTTTCACTAGTACTTGGATACCATCAGTGTAGAAGGATTTCTCAGTTCGCCGGAGCCAGGTCATATCAGCATCACTGATGAAACACTGGCCTCCCAGGAACTCCTTTAATGGAAAAATTAAAACGGGCTCACTGTAGGCGTTCACACTGGGATAAATGCCTTAGTATAGGAGGGGATTATATAGAGAACTAACAGTAGATTCAGTGTGTTGTTGTTTTGTCAAACGTGAACGACCCCTCATAATACCATTATATGTAATAATGTAATGTTGCTTGTACATTACAACATTGTTACTAAATAATGCTTAAAATGATTTGCATAACTATAGTGACTTTATTCCCTCAACATAAATGGCTATTGCTGATGATGACAAGTACTGTACTATTCATTCATTCATTTATTTATTTCTATACCGCTTGTCCTGTGTACACTTGAAGGGAGCCTGGAGCCTATTTTAAAAATGCTAGGCTCCAGGGGATACCCTAGCTCAGGCAGCCACTCATTACAGGGCAAAAGGTGCACACACACAATCATATACTATGGGCAATTTAGAAATGCCAGTACTTGAAGTGGAGTACATGGAGGAAATCTAAAGTATGGGAAGAACATGCAAACTCCATGCGCACAGACTGGAGGAGAGATTCTAACCTCAAACCCTGAAAATGCAAACCACTGGTGCTAAACACTGAGTCACTGTACACTATTATAAATATAATATATATTTTTATATATATGTATGTAGGTCAGAAAAAAAAATTATACACACTTCAGGAAAATAATATAATATAAATATTGTAATACTAAATTTATTGGCTGACTCTTATATGTTATCCCATTATGATTTGGGTTTGCTACTGGTCTGATCTTATGGCACCAGTTTAGAGTGGTAATCTGATTTATTTTGCCACACAGAAAAATCAAGTGCGATTTTTATTATAGCCTCACATTATCCTGTAAAATTACATCCCCAAAGCAATATTGTTCACCCTTCATTTCCGCCTGAGTGGTGTTATATTGCATCTGCTGCTCTTCATCTTAAAACTAATGCAACTGATAAATGCAATGGCTAAATAATGAAAACAACTGTGATCAAATATGAATAGAAAAGTAGAAAATTATTTCAGGGTAAACTCATTATGATAACCAAGAGACACAGATATACACAGATAACACACACAACCTGCAGGTGTAAAAAGAAGCATGTTTATGTCGAAGAACGCTTCCTCGCTTTGTTCACTGCTTCAGATAAAAGCATTAAACATATGAAAAAATGCAAATGAGTGTGAGCAGTGCAGATGCATGCGTGTGTGTGCTTGTGGTGGGTGGCTTCAGTGCAAGGTGCAAGCATCAGATGGGCAATGTTTCTGTGGGTATGTGTGTGAATGTGTGTGCGAGTGAGTGTCAGTGTATGTGTATGTGTAAAATCCAAACCTGATGCGAGCAGTTTGCGAGTACGGAGGAAGCTAATGCTCAGTCTCATGATGGATGCTTTGTCCAGGTGTGAGCGGACGCTATGGGGCAAAGGCAGCTGATGTGCCAGCTCATAGAACACCTCCGTCTCCTTACTACGCCTGCAGCGTGCTGCGTCTCGCGACTTCTCCTTCCGCCGCTCTGAAGGATGTCTGTGGATGCAAAGGTCAAAGGTCAACACAACTTAATCAGCTGCTGGAGGATGTCAGAGTTTATGCCAAACATCCCTACCATATTTAAAACAGGATGATTATTCCACTGGCCTTGATTGTAATGTAGCACAGAGTCAGAATGTCTGGTGATCTTTTTTCAGTTCCTACCTGAGCAGACCGCTACTACTTCCTGTTTATCCACTGTAAATGAGAGTGCGGACATGCCCTCCAAGGGAAACAATGAAGTCATTATCACAATGTGCAGAGCCAGACAACAATATGAAATTGGATGGTAACGCGTGGGCGAGACAGGATTATTACAGCATGGCCGAATATGGCTCACTTATCATGAGTTTCCTTAATGACCTTGAACCCACAGCTTTCTGTTCATTGGTTAAGATGAAACTATTTAGTTTTACTAAATAGCAATTACTGCAGACTAAACCTTACAATTTAAACAATGTATTACTTATTTTTATCATATTTTAACATGTAACATTTAACTCATAAATCAACTAATATGTTTACATAGAAGAAAGTGAACCTTTGGGTGTGTTTTTCAGAATTTTAAAAACATAATGATAAGATTCTGTAGAGAAGGCATTATCTTTTCAGAAGTAAATGCATTGTGGTCTGAGGCTTCGCAGCTCGGGTTATGAAAGTATGAAAAATGTGTGGCAGAGAGAGGTTGAACTCCATGTGCCCCATGTGTGGCAGACCACAGCAACCATTGCCACCAATACACAGACCAAATCGTATTAATTTGCTTCTTCTTTCATGTACAAGAGAAAGCACTCTATATACTGCACTAAGCTTTATATGACCTTTTTTAAAATATTAATATTGATATAAAAACACTAATTGCATTAATTACTGGTTCTGTTTTTGATGTGTGACCTCGGTGCACAGTGTGTGAGCATCCCTAGCTCTGGACCTGAAAGAACAAACTAAACTATTTATTGTGTATTTGCATAGTGCTACATATTGAGGAGCAGTAACATGTCCTTATGACCCATTTTTAACATCTATGATTTTCTCCAAGACAAAAAGCTCATTACAGAGCTTGCAATATTTCTTCATTGCATATATAATCAAAGCTATAAATGTTATTTGTACATATAACGAGGTATTGTACAAGGGCCCTAATAAATGCAATGTAAAAGTGGGCAAAACGTTTTTATTAACTGATATAGCTCATTCAAATTGTTAGTAGAGTAACTCTTCCTCTATACAAAGCTACACAACATAGTCTCCATCCTTGTATTTGCATTATCGTTGAATCCTTGACAACTTATGACACCATTGGCAAGAGTAATGTGCACAAATGGTTGAAGAAGTTTAAAGAAGGGAAAATCAGCACTGAAGGCAAATCATGCAGTGGGAGCGCATCATCTGCAACAAACAGGATCTTCACAAAAGATTTGAGACATGGATTCAGCATGGAGCAAATGTATTAATTGGGATGCAGACTATGTTGTGTAGGACCTATGTACAGAGGAAGCATTACTCTACCACTACTTCTGCAATTTGAACTTTGTATGTCAGTTCATTAAAAAGTTGTGCCCACATTTCTGTTGCTTTCGGTACAGAAACCCCTGTATGTTTATTCTTCAGATCTCCAACTTGTTTGCAACCCATAGCAAAATTTTGTTGCTCAGAATGGGCTTTTTCTTTTCTCCTGAGACTGAATTGAGCTGTCTCATTACAAGCTCGACCTTGTCTTTTCTATTTCTCCTAAACCCCACTTAGGAGAAACAAAGAGACATAACTGAGACACAACTCGAGACATACTTTTGAGAAACATTTGAGAAATCTGAGATGTATATGAGAAACAGAACTGCATTTGAAAGAGAAGCAAATGAGCCATATAGGACCATAATGAGATTAAAATATCTCAGATATAAATGAGATACATTAAACAGATGCATGAGAAATATTATGGTTTTATTAAACATATAAAAAATCTTCAATTGACAGCATATAGTCAATAAATAATTGTACAATAAATAAATGTACATAAATGTACAATTCACACAATAAAAGACACCATCAAAATCGGCAAATCAAGACACAAAATGATACCAAATGTCACCCAACCTGACAAAGATATTAAGTGTCACACTGCTCAACTCATAGCATTGTGACAATCTTCCAGTTCTCCCTCACCAGCTACATCAGCCTTCTCTTGCGGTGGATGTCCAACAAGTTTGTCTACAACTCCTGAAGTTGCTTAGTAACTAATGGGACAAAAAACTATATTAAAACATTTGAGATTTACCTAAACACCATTCAGTTACTCCATTCCCAACTTTCTGAAGGCTGAGAGGTGGACTTGAGCTTGCTCATGGGCTGGTGTTTATCTGACTGATGATGTGGTGCAGATGGAGACTCCGGAACATTCTCCTGCAGTTTCTTTGTTGAGATTCTTGGTCTCCTGAGTGTTTCTGAAAAGAACCTAGTTAAAGTAAAATGTATATAATTACCAAGATGACTTTTCCACAAACAAACATATTGGTCTTTATTTATAGAATATAATTAACCAATGTCTCTAAAGTTACATGTTCTGGTAACTACAGTTAAACACTCAACACTCTATAATAAAACTACTGCTTTTTAAAAACTGATCATGTAGTAACATTAACTATTTAAAAAAAGGGTAAGAAGTAACTTAATATGTCAAACCACACTGGTTAACTGAGGGCATGCCTAATAATAATACTGTAACTAGCTGACTGATTTTTTTTCCATTAAAAAAAACTAAACTTTCAACCTCACAAGTGTTAGTTACCTAGATATGTTAAATCACCCAAAGGTAGCATTTGAATTCCTTTTTCTTTTTAAGAACTGAAGTAAGCTGTGTAAATTTCAGTCAAGTATACCACAGACTCTGTGGTTTACCTTACTTTAACTTTAGTTTAATTTTGACTCCTTGTTAATAATAATAAAATAAAAAAAAACATTTAATTCGGCGCGAAAAAAGAAAAACCCACCTTTGCCATCCGTTTTGTCTTCTTGGTCTTCTTCTTCATTTTTATCTGCGGCAGGCAAAGTAGGTGGTGCGCTATCGCCACCTAAAGATCTGGATGAATGATGGATAAAGCGGTTTTTGCTGACTTGCGAACGAGGCCTGGCGATGTCCTGCACATTTCTCTAACACACTGGCCACTTAAATATTTGCAGGCTTGAAGCATATGTGGGAGAAATTGTGGAAAATTCTGTCTTTATTAGAATCTATATGTACTGTAGGCTTAATTGGGATGGCCATGAAAAAAGTTGAACATTTAGTCAAAAATTTATAATCAAAAATAGGTTTGGCCTTAAATGATAAGTGTATAGAAATCACTGAACACAAACATTATCTCATTGCTTCATTTCTTGATAAAAAAAAAAATTCTGTATATTTTTATTTTAGTTCTTTATTGGTAATGACATTTGTACAGAATGTAAAGTAACTCTGCCATTTGCCAGTTTAATTTCAATAAATTAATTAAGTTGTACACATTTGAAAATAGGTAGCCATGTTGATTAACTAGGGACACCTGGGTGTACTGTATAATAAAATAACTGGTGGTTGGATTTATTTTTAAATAAAGAAGCTAGATTTAAAAATTAAATATTTATATATTACAAAGCAATTTTGTAATTGACTTTAGTTGTTACCAACCTACAATATACATATCTTCATTTCAGAGATCCAACCTACTAACCCTCCCCTCCATCTACCCGTATGAGAAGAGTAAGATGAAGTATATAAAAAAAGTACTAAAACAGTCTTTAGTGTAGATGGCACCCCAAAGCATTTTAGCCATTCTTTGCATTATGTTTTAATAAATATACTGTATATGAGTCAGGATTGTGCAATATAGAGTGACATTTTTTCAGCAAAATATATTTTTCAATATAAAGAACTCAATTTTATTTCATTTTAACTAACTATACACACCTGACTAAGCAAATATTTAGAAAAGGATCATATCAGAACATATCTGAAAACCCAAATGCACAGTTTAGAAGTACAGTATACGTTATGTGTGGGAAACTCTGCTTTGGGAAAATAGAAAATATGTGTCACACACGAGACAAATATGAATTCTGAGAGATAGAGAACTCTATCTCTGAGCTTTAGAGGTAATGAGCCATATTTGAGAAGATTGAGAAAATGACCAAAATCTCATTCAAGTCTCAAAGATGGCTAATTTCTGCATATATGAGTCACACACAAGACAAATGTAAACTATCTCTGAGATTTAAAGGTAATGAGCCATAGTTGAGACACCTTTGAGAAGATGCAGAAAACACCTAAATCTCCTTCAAGTCTCAAAAATGGCTCATTTCTGTCTAAGAGACAAAGAAGAGTTTCTTTGCTATGGGAAGTCATGCTGATATACGACTGAGCAACATCGGCACCATTGTCATGCTTTTCCACCATTGTCATGTTTATCACTTTTAAGACTTGTATAATGAAGCAATGTATTAACCCTAAACTTTTTCCCAAAAATCCTGGAAAAAAATTTATTCACATTTTACTCATAGAATGTTGCTTCACTTTAAAATCCCCAGTGTTGATTTAACATTTTCAGAGTTTATTTTTAGTCCAAATGGACTCATACTGTATAAACACTGCTTGGTGTTCATTCAACACTGGGGAATTTACTATGTACTTTAGGGTTGCTTTGGGGAACAGATTTTTATACCACTTCACCACAGTTTTTATCCAATAAAATGCTTTTTTCCTGGGGGAAAAAAGCATTTTAAAATTATGACAGAGTGAAATGTGAGACTATCTATTAAGAAAAGTGTTATGAGAGGTGGTAAAATCTACGATATGCAACTATGGATGATAAACTTGAAACTTGATATGATCCTGTACATGGTTGTGGGAGGCCTGGAGCTATATTATTATATATTATATATCATTATGATATTGTTCATATTCAGACAAAAAAACAGATAAAGCTCCAGCAAAAGAGCACGTGCACATCCAGAAATATGAGCATGGTCAAAAACATATACTTCTGATTAATCAACAAGTTGAAAGTCAGTGCGCATGAAACATCCTTAATCACCTTAGTGGCTAAATTACAGGGAAAACAGTGCCACTGTTAGCAACTACAATCCTAAGGAAAGAGCGCAAAGAATAAAACATTCTTTTTTAGTTGATGCACATGACAAAGTGACTGATACGGAAATACATTTTCTGCCTGTAAGCCACTGTTTCATCTGTTACTGAAACATTTACAAACCTCGAGGTACATTTACAAACCTTGAGGTAAAGCAACATGCACACATGAGCTTCTAGCTTTATGCAATGTTGACTTCAGTAGCTAGCGCTCAAATATTCAAAGATTGATTTAGTAAGACAAGATGAAGTCTGGAGTCTTAGGCCTGGTTTATATTTGTGTTAAATATACATACGCAATGTCTTGTGCCCTGTATCCACTTTGTACTTTTTTGACCATATACGGCATAAAATTAAACAACAGGGCAGCATTGCATGACGTGAGGCTGCATCACATATTACTGGATCTTCTAGTGTAAAAAAATGTTTGAATGTACAGTTATAGTTTTTTTTGTAGGACACTAACATCTCGTTAGTTCCATCTTCTGCAAAGAGCCAAATATCCCATGAAATCATGAATCCTTTCTAGGTTCACAGAGAAACCTGACAGTGAGTGACATTTTTACTCTGACGAGCCATCTAGTGGATGCTGGCTTTAATCATTCAGATGTTCATAAGACAGACATGTGAATATTTGAGCAATGACGATCATGTTGCTGTTGCATCTGCACACATACTCAGAGTCATGTCATAGTCATATCAAGTATAACCCTGGCCTTAACCTGGAATTACACTCAGAACAGAACTGTACAGAGTGCAGCTGTAATGTAGCTCAGTAGTTTTCAACACTGGTCCTGGAGGACGACCTGTCCTGCACATTTTAGCGTGTTCTCAGCTCTCAGCACACCTGATTTAACTAATCGGATCATTATCAACCTTCTTCGAAATAAAGTAAGTGTGACAGAGCAGGTAAAACATGAAATATGCTAGGATAAGTGGTCCTCTAGGACCATGGTTGAGGAACACTGATATAGGTGATTCAGACCCAACCGAATTAGCTATGAATAACATGTTGGAATAACAGAACCTTTATAGTAACGATCAGACTACAAAGTATGGTAATCTTAGATAATACTGAATTCTGTAACAGTTTGCATAAACATATTTGCAAAACAGCAGTTCATAATACACTGTATCTGAGTAGCTGTGTGGTTTTGGCTACAACTTCTCTCTCTCGCTCTCTCTCTGCAGTAGCCTTGGCTTCATTCCGCCTGGCTCTGTTGATCAGAATGAAGTGGCCTAGTGTACTGAGTCCTTTTCCCACACACTCCAGCTGCTGACCTCCACCTCAGGCCTGCACTGCACAAGACTTCAGCTTTACCAGGGCAAAGGGGCCTCTGCATACATGCACTAAAGAAATTCACATGCTTCTGTAGCATTCGGTATGAAAAAAAAAAAAAAAAGAAGGTCAAGGTGTGCTGCACATACTGCTGTCAGCGGTTTTAACTGATCAGTGTTATTTGCACATGCCCTAGGCTGACAGCATAATCACTCCCGTTTCATCATTATCACTGAATTATTATAACTAAATAAGCCATAAAATACATTATGTGACAGCTATTTACTATCAATGACATTTTTGGCTGTTAATTATTGATTGCCTTTGAGTATAACTTTCAATAAATCAACAAATGGGGGGAAAAGGCTTCAGAGTAATGTTCAAACATATCTGGATGAGATATAAATGACATCTGGCAAAGACAGGAAAAGATGGAGGGAATTAATTAGGTGGTATGTATTTTTTTTGTTAACAGTTAAATAACGTACATGTGGGTCTCTTTTGAAATAGAACTATAAAACAACAGAAGTATATTTGATCATTAAAACTTATTCACTCACTCACTGTTTATGCTACTGATCCTGTACAGGGTCACACGAGGCGGGATGCACCCTGGACATGGTGCCGACCCTTCGCACGGCACTCAAGCACACACTCACACGATATGGGCGATTTGGAAACGCCAATTACCCTATCCTGAATGTGTGTGGACTATGGGAGGAAACCATAGTACGCAGAGGAAACCCACCAACCATGGGGAAACATGCAAACTCCACGAACACAGATCCGAGACTGCTGGAGGCGCGAGGCTACAGTGTTAACCACTACACCACTATTCCAACTCCTCATCATTAAAATTTTTTATTATTCATATATTTTATTTTATAAGTTTAAGTAAATGTATGTACGTATTATGTAAATATGTTACAATGCACCCGCTCTGGGTCAAGTTCATCTACCATCTCCCATAACAAACTTTATATACTGTATATAGGCTTTTTAAATCCAAATCACAATGTAGGTTACAACTGGAGTTAAATGAGTTAAAACTCTTATCTTTCCTGAATACCATGAGGCCTTTTTACTCATGATTGGCAAGAAAAAAGGCAGTCACATGACTGCTAAACTGACCCTCGCCCCTCTTCCAATCGCCCTCTAGACATAACGAGATTACACTAAATTCAGAAAAAAAAGACTACTGGCAAACACAACATGTCCATTCATACTAAAGGGTGACTTAAATTACTATACAATTATATAACACGTCCTTTACTCACCCTTCTACAGTAAAACCATTTCTAATTCAGGTTGTCAAAGGATGCTATTGTATGAAATCTTACATAAGGTCATTACAAGTGACATATGATTATGGACACAAATACATGGATTGGCTTGTCTTTAAAACTCCATTTAAAGACATAAAGTTAAAATGTGATTATACGAAAGCGACATAAGATGAAGTTTTCCTCACCAAGCAAATAATAATCTGAATGCAACCATTAAGAATATTTTGCTTCTGTAAATGTCCCTTGAACATTCACCAGTTCACACAATGTCACACAGTGATTAATATTCTGATTAAATGCGCACATGGTAGATATGATATTCCAAAAATGTCACATAGATTGAAAACTAAACAGAGATGTCTAAAACTAATCAAAATGTGAATAATTTCTACCTATTTAATGATAGCAAAGCAGAGGATTGTGTCTGGAGTTAACAGGGAGCTTTTTGACTCGGCCTGCCTAGAGCAGTCCAGGTGGCAATAAAGAGGCACTCAGTGTCGCTGTGTACGAAATGCCAAACGGGGGCATTTTGACAGCATGATGGGGAAAAAGACAGAGATAGAAAAAAGGGTCATAATTTCTCATTTTTGTTTAGCAAGAGAATTTGCCCTGGAGTACAGTTTAAATGGACTGTTTAACACCTGATTGATTTATTAGTTTCCTCAACCAACGTCTCCAAAGTAGATGCAACTTACAAGAATGCAACATATCGATATAATTTATTATCTGTTTCTTTTCACATAACTTTTATATTTCCCTTTTTATATTTGAGAAATGCATCACTTGAGTCTGCTGTAGATGTTTTATGGAAATGTTTCTGTATCAGAAATATATAGTACAAAAATGTGTCAAGAAGAGAAAACTTTACTTCTGAATGAACATTGATTTAAACAACAACCAAACTAACTTCTGCTGAATGAATCCCATATTTATTTAAGATTTTCTCAAATGCCCATCTGAATTTTATGATGCTTTTTTTCTTGTTGAACTTTAATACGTCTTGTTGAAATTAAGTTTCCGAAAAATGTATAATCTAAATAAAAGTAAGCAGACTACTTACTATCTCAGAGACAAATAAAAAGAAGGAGAATGTAAGGAAACATTTTCCTTCTTTTTATTTGTCTCTGAGATAGGAAGCAGCTCTAAGCAAAAGGAAACATTAAGAAAAACCACATCAGAAGCTGAAAGCAGGTTTAGAACGGAGTGCTCTTCAGGATTTTCACAGACATCTCTATACCATGTGCCTTTTTTTCTTTTGACACCTCATCCTATAAAACACTTCTTTCTGTCTTTTTTTTCTTTTTACTAGATCTTATAAAGTCATTTTCATGTTGAGTAATCAAACAACACTCATAGCAAAAAAAGAAAAGAAAAAAAAAAGAGTAAATTTCCAAGCTAGAATAAGAAGCTCAGCACCCTTAACTGTCCAAAGAACCCAAAGAGGGGGGAATTTTTTTTTTTTTTTTTTTTTAATGCTACCCAACTGATTTATTGTTGATTCATTGTTAATGGTCATAACTTGATGAGTTATAATAATAATAATAATAATAATAATAATAATAATAATAATAATAATGTTTATTATTATTATGATTTTACAGATTTGGAAGTGTAATAGAAGTTTTCAGCGCAAGTGTATGTACATGTGCACGCGTGCGCTTTTCCAGAAAAACTGCGCAGGTAAGACAAACCCCGCTTAAACCCCGCTACTATCCCACTGGAACATTTCTAAATTAACGCTTTTGAAGGACATTAATATATAAAAGAAAATAAAGAAATTGACATATAAATAAACTCCTCTAGCGCCTTACCTCTTCTTCTCAGAAGCCATGGTTTATTCCCGTCCCAAACACAAATTAGTGCATAAAACAGTGTTTTCCGCGTAAAACTCGCCAAAATCCAGTTCCAGCGTCGTCGTTATTTATTCTCTTTACACGTCCATGCTCTGTGTTGCTCTGTGTTGCGCGGTCGGAGCAGTGAAGTGCAGTCTCAGAACACTGCCGAGGATCGCACTGCCTCTCCGGTGCGGCGGGTGGGGAGGCGCGAGCGCTTTGAGGTCGAAAACTCTCCCGGCCACGCGTCTAAGGCGCAGACAAGATTAAAGTCTGTTATGGAAGGCCATATGGTCCAAAAGTTTAGACGCACGCTCACTTGATTTTGATCAGTGTTCTCTCACATATTGTATGCAGTTTTCCCACTTGCCCACTTTGCTTTTTTTCTTAATTTATTTTAGTAGCTACTTTGTGGCAATTCGTAAAATGTTAAATGTGCTAAATAAATAAAATTGAATTGAATTGAATAGTTTGATCAGGTAAGAATATATACTGGAAAAAAAATTAAACTGAGCCAAAATAAAGGGCTGAAGTTAAATTAAAGTGAAATGTTCTTGATATTTAGACTGTCTTATGTACATAAAATACAGGATCCATACATCAAAATATAAAATATTTAGAAAGTGTAAACAAAATACAGTTATTTTTCTCTATTGAAGAATTCATAGCATCAACACCACACTCTCCATGTTTGAGGTTTTTTGGGGATATACATTTACTGCTGCCATTTTTTATGAAAAAAAATAATAAAAGCATGGCACCCAATTATGTATGAGCCACTCGAATTAATGTTTTTGAGCTTTTTGTGTTGTTCGTTTATATGAAACATGAAACCAAACCAAGTTTCAGTTTTCCGAATTTAGCATGGGTTTATGCCATATTCAGATAAGTTTGCTTTTTTGGGTGACTTTATTTATTATAAGAGTGTTTTAGTAGCATAATTTCCTCAGAAACTGGACATTTGCATAAAACGTGATGAAATATCCTGATTTAAAATTTTTTTTAAGTCACTCACACACACACACACACACACACACACACACACACACACACACACACACACACACACACAGAAGAACTTATTTTTTCCAGCATTAATTTAATGGCTGTCCAGAAGCAAGAGTATTATCATGGATAAGATGTGTAGAAATGTTATAACACTAATAACTTCATATAGGGCCACAGACGTTTTAAAAGTTCGCACTGTGCACAATGTAATGCCTAACGTACATATGAAAATAATTCCTCATGCTCCCAGAACCGCTCTTTCACAATTTGTTTCCGGGAACATGCCCGTGCCCTGGTCATTCAGTACATTCAGGTAGTTAGCTGCTACATAATATTTCTGAGGGAAGATTTTACCTATTGAAGCAACCTCAGATCATGCCGCTGCCTCCAGAGGCTTGTACGGTGGACACTGTGCATGATGGGTGCATCATCTTTCCCTTCTCACCATGATAACCCATTGCTCTGCAACAGAGTCAATTTGGCTCCAAGTCTAATCTTTATGCTCTGTAAATTGCAAATTAAAGTCAGTTTTTTTTTCTGACTACTTTTCTTTCACAAAGTTAACAGTGTAACACTATCCTTCCAGGTTTTAATAATTCACGTGGCAGTTCATAACGCAGTTCTAATAATTTTAATGTTTGTTATTGCAACAATTTAACCATTCTGAAATGGCGACTTATTATTATTTTTTTGCATATATTAGTTAACATATCACTTATATCAGTTAATATATCAATTTGATCTGCTCTCTTATGCATACAATCAATGGCTTACAGTCAACTATTATAAGTTTAGATAGTTTATGGTTTAAAAAAATGCCATTTCTTAGGCTTTTCTGCTGTGCCACTTGGGAGCTCCCATTAATATGATTTTTTTTTCATGTTTTGCGTGATTGAAATTGATTAATTGATCAATGAATTAAATTAATTGAAGTTAATTTAAATGCAGGTTAATGTCTGGGTATGAATTGCCCATAGGTGTGATCCTTTTGGCGTTCCACATTGAGAAATCGTCGCTGTCTTGAGCCGCCTCGCCTCAAAGCGCTGTAAATCTGCGTGTTTTCTGACTTTTCTTGCACATTCACAAAATAAGCAAATTAAACATGCTGGGGGGGGGGGGGGGGGGGGGGGGGCCT